>JAWNZC010000086.1:725000-940000 GCA_035771165.1 Paragorgia papillata | reverse complement strand
AAATACTTGGGATTGCCCTTTTCCGCCGAGGGAGCAATTTCCCAGGTTAAGGAAAAACTGCAGAGTTACCTTAATAATACATCGAGGGCACCATTAAAGCCCCAGCAGCGCATGTACATTTTAAAAGTGCATATAATTTCATCTTTATTCCATCAACACGGTAATCTGTGATAAGCCCTCGTTAAAGAGGGCCTATACTTACCAACTTCACACGTCTGTGGATGGCTTCGGGCTGGCTAGCTGTGGGCTGATACCTGACATCCATAGTTGGGTGGTAAATCCAACTCGTTTAATGTCTGGCGCTAATTACATCGGAGCGCTTAAAATCAGAGGAAATTTGATGCCCACGGCTTCGCGGATGGCCAGAGGTAGACCACAGAGGTTAAGATCCTGTGATGCCTGTAGGCGTATTGAAACTCTGGGTCACGTTTTGCAAGTCTGCCCTAGAACACATGGTGCACGTATGGATAGGCATAATACCATCCTCTCGAGGGTCGTAAAAGTGCTTTTACAAAGCCAATGGTCTGTCTTAGTAGAACCAGCAATACCTACTCCGGAAGGTATTAGACGACCTGATATAATTACGTGGAACGCTAACGCTGAGAAAGCGTATGTGATAGACGTCACCATTGTGGCAGATAATGCGGACTTGTACGCGGCTCATGGGTTGAAAGTGGCGTATTACAACCAACCACATGTTACCACATGGGTATCCCATGTTAGTGGTAAGGTCTGCGTTAATTATTCCTCTATTACCTTTAATTGGAGAGGCGCGTTAGCCCCTCCATCTTATGAGTTATTGCGGAATAGGTTAGGAATGACAAAACGTTTTATTGTACTCTTGTCGGTGATTGTTTTAGAAAGAAGTTTTCACACATGGCTAACTTTTAAAAAATCGACATTTAGGGAAGGTATTGGTGAGCAATGGCCACCGGATGAACGTGATGGAATAGGCTAACGCACCTATATTTAATTATATTTAATTGATTTATTGTATTTATTTAAAATAATTTTATGGTGTGAGGGCTACACCTTCTTACGCCCGAATGTAATGTTTATTGTCACCAATGAAGATTATTATTAGCCAAATGCCTCGTCATCTAATTAGTGACGCGCATGAATGGATTAACGAGATTCCCACTGTCCCTATCTACTATCTAGCGAAACCACAGCCAAGGGAACGGGCTTGGCAGCAACAGTGGGGAAAGAAGACCCTGTTGAGCTTGACTCTAGACTGACTCTGTGAAAAAACATGAGGTGTAGAATAAGTGGGAGGAGCAATCCGCAAGTGAAATACCACTACTCTTATCGTTTTTTTACTTATTCGGTGAAGCGGAGCTGGACCTCGCGTCCACATTTTAGTCTTAAGATCGCTCTTCTGCCGGTCGATCCGAGCCGAAGACACTGTCAGGTTGGGAGTTTGGCTGGGGCGGCACGACTGTCAAATGATAACGCAGGTGTCCTAAGGTGAGCTCAATGAGAACGGAAATCTCATGTAGAACAAAAGGGTAAAAGCTCACTTGATTTTGATTTTCAGTATGAATACAAACTGTGAAAGCATGGCCTATCGATCCCTTAGTCTTTACGAGTTTTAAGCTAGGGGTGTCAGAAAAGTTACCACAGGGATAACCAATGGCTTATCTCAAGCTTCTGTTTTTATACCCACCCAGTCCCACCCTGCCCCTTTTTTATTTCGGGCGTGAATTTGTGCATTTCTATTTACGTCTGTTTCATTTACCATATGTAGAGTTCTTGTAAAGAAAAAAGCAATTGAATGCAGGTAAGTAATCACATTATGAAAATTTGTGTTGTGTATTATTTTTTCTTATATAACATGAAATATTATGGCCTCAGCTGACCATTGTTTGTTACATTCTTGCTTTTAGGAAGAACACCATGGAAGGTAAGTAAAAAAGGTAATTTCTTTTTATTTTTGTAGGTATTATCGCCATGAAATATTTATGTCCTCACGGTGTGTCAATAACCTCCTGGAAAGGTAAGTACAAGGGTGAAGTAATTATAAATAACTACTACTCAAATCAGTAGAGCGAGACATGGATGATTTTTTTATCGCTTCCGAAGTGTCAGTTGTTTTATTAACCCGCAGGTCAATATTAAAGCAATCACAAGGTCTATTCTCATATACCCACGTCATAAACAGGCAATTGGTTAACTCGTAAACGAGCTGTGACGCGTAGTACATAAGAATACACGTCGTGATTGCAATTGAAATTGATGAAAACATTGGTCTATGTTCTTGCATTAGTGATTTTGAGTAGTAAAATTGTTTCGGTTTTTAATAAGTATAAGTTTGGCGCGTCAATATTAAAGCAATCACAAGGTGTATTCTCATGTACCAGGTCATAAACAGGCAATTGGTTAACTCGTAAACGAGCTGTGACGCGTAGTACATAAGAATACACGTCGTGATTTTGCATTGAAATTGATGAAAACATCGGTCTATGTCTCGCACTACTGATTTTGAGTAGTAAAATTGTTTTGTTTTTTTAATAAATAAGTTTGGCGGGTCAATATTAAAGCAATGACAAGGTGTATTCTCATGTACCACGCCATAAACAGCCAATTGGTTAACTCGTAAACGAGCTGTGACGCGTAGTACATAAGAATACACGTCGTGATTGCAATTGAAATTGATGAAAAAATCGGTCTATGTTCTCGCATTAAGTGATTTTGAGTAGTAAAATTGTTTCGGTTTTTAATAATAATAAGTATAAGTTTGGCGCGTCAATATTAAAGCAATCACAAAGGTCTATTCTCATGTACCACGTCATAAACAGCCAATTGGTTAACTCGTAAACGAGCTGTGACGCGTAGTACATAAGAATACACGTCGTGATTGCAATTGAAATTGATGAAAACATTGGTCTATGTTCTTGCATTAGTGATTTTGAGTAGTAAAATTGTTTCGGTTTTTAATAAGTATAAGTTTGGCGCGTCAATATTAAAGCAATCACAAGGTGTATTCTCATGTACCAGGTCATAAACAGGCAATTGGTTAACTCGTAAACGAGCTGTGACGCGTAGTACATAAGAATAACGTCGTGATTGCAATTGAAATTGATGAAAACATCGGTCTATGTTCTCGCATTAGTGATTTTGAGTAGTAAAATTGTTTCGGTTTTTAATAATAAGTATAAGTTTGGCGCGTCGATATTAAAGCAATCACAAGGTCTATTCTCATGTACCACGTCATAAACAGCCAATTGGTTAACTCGTAAACGAGCTGTGACGCGTAGTACATAAGAATACACGTCGTGATTGCAATTGAAATTGATGAAAACATTGGTCTATGTTCTTGCATTAGTGATTTTGAGTAGTAAAATTGTTTCGGTTTTTAATAAGTATAAGTTTGGCGCGTCAATATTAAAGCAATCACAAGGTGTATTCTCATGTACCAGGTCATAAACAGGCAATTGGTTAACTCGTAAACGAGCTGTGACGCGTAGTACATAAGAATACACGTCGTGATTGCATTGAAATTGATGAAAACATCGGTCTATGTCTCGCACTACTGATTTTGAGTAGTAAAATTGTTTTGGTTTTTTAATAAATAAGTTTGGCGGGTCAATATTAAAGCAATGACAAGGTGTATTCTCATGTACCACGCCATAAACAGCCAATTGGTTAACTCGTAAACGAGCTGTGACGCATAGTACATAAGAATACACGTCGTGATTGCAATTGAAATTGATGAAAACATCGGTCTATGTTCTCGCATTAGTGATTTTGAGTAGTAAAATTGTTTCGGTTTTTAATAATAAGTATAAGTTTGGCGCGTCAATATTAAAGCAATCACAAGGTCTATTCTCATGTACCAGGTCATAAACAGCCAATTGGTTAACTCGTAAACGAGCTGTGACGCGTAGTACATAAGAATACACGTCGTGATTGCATTGAAATTGATGAAAACATCGGTCTATGTTCTCGCACTACTGATTTTGACTAGTAAAATTGTTTTCGGTTTTTTAATAAGTATAAGTTTGGCAGGTTGCATTACATCCTCTATTCCCCAAAGGGAAGAAAACTATCGTAGGTAATTTAAACAGTTATGTATCGACGAAGGAAGAACACAAGTTGTTTTTGTATTTTTTTTAATCAGGGTGTTTATTGAAACGAAAAACTTTAACTCAACAAGGAACAACAACTAACTTAATACAACATGTCAGTAGATACATTTGTATATCTCACTTCCGTATATAAATCTTTTTTGTTATTTTCTCTTTTTTATAGGTATAATAGGAAATAAACGAGTTCGTGAAACAATGTTAGTAGTATTTATGTAGCACTATTTGTTGAGTGTACATCCCATTCTTTGTCATGTCACTAATCCTTTTTTGTTTTTTTTTCGATTTCTTGGCCTTGGGTGGGGTTGAGGTAGTGTCCATCTCTTCTGCTCTGTCGTCAATTCGCCTTTTCTTTTTCTTCTTGGTCTCTTCCTCCTTCCGTTTTGCTTTACTCTTCTCTTTTGGTTCTTCAACTGTTGCACTTACAGTGGTTTCTTTAATCTTCTTTTGCTTCTTGGGTTTTCCTTTTTCGGTCCTTGTGCTAGTGGAAGCGCTGCTACCTGCTCGGACACTTGCGCTAGTTGTTCCGATGACCTCGCTATTGTCAGACTCACTGTCACTGTCGGACGATGACTCAGAGGGAGGCTCCGTTGACTGATAACATCGTCGGAGTTCACGCATAAGATTTCGTTTCGTTTTCTCTGGGGTTGAAGTGTGGGTGACGTGTTCTTCGGTGCAAGTCGATGTTAGGAAGTCAGCCAAACCTTTTACGTCGCGTTGGCGTTTGAAAGCGGCGGCTGTTTTATCGCTCATTGCCAATTTGTCTGCGTAGGTATCCGGGTTGGTGAATAGTTCCTTGGCGACTTTGTAATGTATGGCTGTGGAGAACATGGCACCACCAAGAAGAAACATCTTATCAATTACGCTGTCGAATTGGCTGTTGTCCTCGTACATGTGTTCGAGCACGGTTCTAATGTGCGTAGCATCTGGAGTTAGGTCGGTTTTCGTGTTGAGATGGTTGAGGGCATCTAAGAAGTCGTTGAGACACTCGGTGGACTCTTTGAACAAGGACGTGTCGAGTAAGTGCGGTTTTTTTGTTTTTTTCAGGATTTCCACGTTTGCAACCATCGTTGCAGCGAATTCGCTCATCGCTATTCTCGGTCTGTTGTACCATTCGCAGCACTTCGGTGTGACCCATTTAAATATTTTTTCTGAATCTGGGGCACTTGCTGCTTCACCATAAGGTTGTAAGAAATTTGAAGGAAAATGGTTGAAAAATCCAATTCCTTTCGGGGAATCAAAGGTTCCTTTGGTTTCTTTCTTCTGCTTGTACATCTAAATGAAAAGGTATGGAGGCCCGGTGTTATTGAAGGCCTATGAAAAGTGCACTAGTTGTGTTTTTGATATATGAAATGGAAAAGTGGGCAATATGCTGAAATTTCTTCTCGCGATTTAGGAGCGTTTGCTTGTCATGCGTCATTGAAATTGAAATACGAAGGAGAAACTAAATACTGGTTCAGTGGTGAGTATAGTTCGTTGCCTGTTAATTGTTTCACTACTACTTGCTCTTTAGATATAAGGTTATGCCTGTGATGCACAAGATTTAACATTTTACAAAATTATTAATCATTTACTTTTTTTAGGATGTGGTCATTGAGTAGTTTGGAGTAATGTGATTGTCAATGGGTGAAGTTCTATTTGTTGTTTTATTAAGATAAGTATTTTTTGTTGTAAACTATGAACATTTACGTTTTTCCATTGTTATGGCAATGTAACAACAATTCTAGACTTTCTTCATAAATAATGGCTGACGATTTAAAATCCCTTTATGTCCATATAAATTAGCCACTACTCTGACGTCGTTTTAGAGTAAAGTAAAGATTCTTTTGAATTTGGCACGTGAAAACGAGTTCAAGGGGCTAATTTATATCCATATAAAAGAATATTAATTCCACAGCCATTTACCAATATGGTCTATAATACATTGCTTAATGAAGTAACAGGGGTGAAGAAACATCTTTTCAAAGGTGTGAGAAAGTATAGGTCATCCAAACGTTTTACTCTTGACAGCGCAACGTACGCTGTTCCTGGAGGTATTCGGTCAATGTCGAACCAGAGTACTGCGTGCTGTAGTGTTTGACCTTGTGCTTTGCACATGGTATTTGCGTAAGCAAGACGTAGCGGGAAAACGGTGATTTGCGTTCCATTGCGCAAGATTGTAACGGGGTATAGAGGAACAAGTGACGTGTTTGGTAATTTCAAAATTACCGTAGTATTTTGCACAGTATGTATAGTTGCGATTTGTCCGTTCACGACGTTATTCATTTTGTCACGGTTTTGTGTTATCATAACCCTCATGTCTTTGTAAACATGGCTTTGTGGTAAATCGTCGTCCAATTGAATAGTTGCCAAAGGATCGATGTTGCGGAAAAGAGTATTAATTGCAAGTCGGTTTACAGTATTAGCAGCGTTGTTAGTGAAAGTCAAAATGGTGTTATTCGGATTTTGTTGAAAGACTTTGATAATGTGATCTTCATTGACGTCGTTATTCGTGCAAATTACTCGACCTTCCTGAAGTTCATCAAGGAGATTTTGTGCTGGAATCCAATGGCGAATATGGTCTAGGAAATTGAGATACTGTGCATCACCGACACGGTGTTGTGACGTGAGGTTAAAGTGATATGCGGAACGCGTGAAATTAATATTGCTCAATGGGCTAGGAACAGACACAATCCATTCATGGGTTGTGGAAAACGGTTGTTGTTGAGCGTTGTCGCCAGATAGTACGAGGACTGGTCTGAAAATTAATCTACTTAACGTATTTAGTATATGTTCGAAAATTGTCTGTGGTATCATTGATATTTCATCAATGATGAGGAGGTCAAAAGCAGACAGTGACCAGTTTGTGGTGGGTTGTTGTTCCGGATTGACAGGAATCCGAAAGGCTGCATGAACTGTGTCGCACGTGACATCATCATCATCAACTTTAGTTCTGAAAATGCTAGCAAGAAAACCAGTGGGAGTTACGATAAGAATGTTAAGATCTTCTTCCTCTCGTAACTTAGCTATCGTTACTAAAAGAGTCTGTGTTTTTCCTGACCCTGGTTTTCCGGTTATCAAAATAGGTTTTTGCCATTTCACTTCCGCAAGCGAGGAATGGTCAAATTGTTCATGTGCAGGTGCGCGTTGTACATCGTCTGAGTCACTTTCTGAGTCAGATACGTCAAACGATTGATTTTGTCTATAGTAATAATTTTGTCGTGCCATAACACACGTGGAAATAAAGTGTTTAATGCTTGTTTGTTGTGGGTCCAGAACGCACGGTTCAGGTTCTGTGGTTTGCAGGTTTTGTAGTTGAGCAGCTGTTATAATTTGCATTCGCCATAAGTAAAACAAATTGGACAAACTCTGAATGTAGGACATAATGGTCATGATATACGTATCGCGGTGCCCTTGTAAGGTCAAATGCGATTTCAAATTTTCGGCATTGTTCCACAACTCTGGAAATTGATGTGTAGCTGCCGCGTACCACCGTAGACGTTCTGGAATGTTATTATGATTTGGGTGGAAAATGTCCACTAACTTACGATGTGGCATATGCAGAAATGTGTACTGGAAAAAGTATTCTATGTTAAAAACCGATAGAATTTTGACGCCTACAAGAGTGCTGCCATGTTTGTAAGCCTTCGGTGGCGTTTTGCCATGGTCAACTATGCGAAGCCACTGTAGAATGGTGAAATGTTCGTGGGACTGGTGACGTTGCCAGTATTTATTTCGCAAAACCTAGGGACATTGTATCTCTTGGTACGACTACATGTCCACGCGATTTTTTTGGAAGACATCGCAAACCACATTTCTGGTTCTGCAGCGTTATTATTTAGAAGATACCTTATTGCTGGTTGTCGTCCTTGAAGTTGGTATGAATACAAGCTATCTACCTGGGCCGCGTCCTGCCATTTAGTGACATAAGAAGTTACATATCGTAAGAGCAATGCTACGCCATCGGTTGTCTGGTAGTCCATAGAACATTTTAATGCAGGCAGAAGTGTTGCGATATAGGCGCGCAGGTGCAGTGCAAATGCATTGGCAGGGTGTTTAAGGTGATGCACATGTTCTCCTTTCTTGTTTTCAAAATAGGACTCCTCATCTTGAAGATTGAGCCAGTGTGCACGTTGGTCCGAAGGTTGCAGCTTATGTACTAGATATGCAAGGTCAGGATTCGAAGTAGGCATATCGGCGCGAACAAATTGGTGTTCTGTTTTTGTTATGTCATGCAGCCATACAAGTAAATGGAGATGTGCTGTGCCCCTCTGCTGATATTCGAAACGATAAAAATATGTTTTTATGTTTGCTCTACCTGCTATGCGGTTGTAATTGAACAAATGGTTTGTCCAACGATTAGTGTTGCTGCCACATAAATAACCACGCACTATTTGTTCTAAAACATGGGTGATGTGATATGTTTCGAAAGCAGCTAATTGCGTCGGCCCTTTACTGGTTTGTGCTCTAATCTGTTCAATCCAATTTGGAAATGGGAAAGACCACTCAAATGGACTTATAGTTATAAAAACATCAGGTAAACCATATTGTTCTACTGCATCTAGTAAATAGCGATGTTGCCATTGCCAATATGTTGGCGAAAAAGGTTTTGTGTCTAAAGCTCGAGCTGGTGAACATTTGGAAAAACGAGCTGTATTTATTGCTCCACTAACAACTTTGTACATCGATCTGTCATACTGAAATTGGAGGAGGTGAAAGTTCATTGCGTAGTCGATTATTTCCGAAAAAACTTTGTTTGTGAACGATATCTTTCCGCTTAATCTGGACTCTTGGCCACATAACGCACTCTCACACCAATCAGTGTAAGGATAGAGATTAGGCCATAATGCACACTCTATTCCTCTAGTTTTTTCCATGTCAAAAGGATTAAGGATTGATTCGTCGTTGAGCAATTCTTGGCGTAAGGCGATGAAAGAAGAATAAGAGGATTCTTGCGATTGCATAAGATAAGCATATGCTTGCAAGCACTTGCGTTGTTCAGTGTCGCTAGTAATCGAGTTAATCTTCTCCTGCACAGATAACTCGGATGTTCTTAAGGAAATCATGCCCGTTTTCACTCTATAGCCATGGGCCAGTTGATTGTAAACTCCGCCATCTAAGTGAAAGGGTTGTAATGTGTGTATGTTATCTGCTGACAAATTTTTTAGGCATTCTGGTATATTTGCGAAACGAGGTACTACATATCGATGTGAAGAGCATGCGCAAGAAGTAGTCTTATTCTTTTGCATTTTGAGGAAAGTAGGAAAAAGTTTTCGTGATACTATTGAATTGCATTTTGTACAGTAGTCTGAAGATAAGTTTTTGCACCAAAACTCTAATGCGCCTGAAATGCAGTTCACGGCATTATGGCCAGTTACATTTGTCTGAGCAGGTTGAATGTGCGATTCGTTTACGAATGTGTTCTTTTCTTCCTCCTCCCTGGCAAGTCGACCTTGTAAATTGACTTGGTAAGCACTAATCTTGGCGGGGATATCAGGGCAGTGTAATAGAAGAAACGTGTTTCTTGTTTCAGAGACACCTCCCTCATGTAATGTAGAGACCATTGCAGCCATGATGTAATTTTGAAATAAATGTTTAAAACGGTTTCGGTAAGAGAAGTTCGGTAAGAAGAACCCCAAGCGAGAAAGAAATTTTTACTTAGGATTATGAAGTAATTAAGTACACTTCAGTGGCTATTTAGTACTATTTATTGGGGACACCATATAAATGTGGCAATGATATTAAAGGCCTCGCACGTAGAAATGTCTATTGAGGAATAGAAAGTCGTCGACGTATACCGCTTACTAACAATATTCAAGGTCACTATTTTTTCGTAAAGAAAATTGTCAACAAAGGTGTGAGTACAATATCAGTTTTTCCTTGTTATGTTATTGTTAATGTTTTTAAAACACGTTTATTTACGTACGAAATATTATTGTTACCTAACTTGTAACGATAACTAAGAATAGGTGAGGAATAACGATATGAACTTACATTGTTATTGCCGTTAAGCGAACTCGCGATCGCAGGTGTGTATAAAATAGAAGTTTATTCACTTACTCCTTATGTTTTTGAAAGAATGGAGTTATATAAGTTTAAAGTGTTATATTCTCAGTACAATTTCTGACCATGTGTCAATATGAGTTCCCTAAATGATGACTAAAGTTCCGAGAACAAAGAGAGACGTCTTACCTTGTCGGCGTTCGAAAGAGAAAGAACAACAAACAGGGGGAGAAACCAAATGGCCGCCGTGCGCATGTCACGGGTCGTTAAATGCAGTATTTCCTTCAAGCTGTGATTGGCTCCTCCGAACAATGCAATTAGTTGTGTGCCAATAGTAAAATGTTTAATAGATAAAAACCAACTTAGTTAAAACTCGCAATACATCATCTTATATATATTTTGTGTAATATATGGTTTAATGTAATAGTATATTATATAGATATATATATATATATATATTATATAGAGCAATATATACATATATATATATATTATATAGAGATATATATATATATTATATAGAGCAATATATATATATATATATTATATAGAGATATATATATATTATATAGAGCAAGCTCTTATTTTTGTCCAGTACTTCTTTATTTAAGAATATATATTATATAGATATATATTATATAGAGCAAGCACTTATTTTTCTCGAGTACTTCTTTATTTAAGAAATATTGCACTGCAAATTAACTGCATTTTGAACATAAAATTTTAAGGAATTGCCGTCAGTAGTGGCTTACGAAAAAAGTGTATAGGCGCGTATACGCAACCTTATAAAAAACGTTCTAATTGCCTTTATATCCTGCTGTTTTGTGGATAGCAAGATATATATTGATTTCAAACTACCGACTTTTTCCGCGACCTTGTGTTAACGTTGAGAAAGACTATTTAAGTCATAATGTTTAAGATAGACCTCAGAAAATGTCTATATGAAATTTTTCGTTTACATCCTCCTGTTTTCTATGGAAGCACTTGGTGCCCTATAGCAATGTATAATGAAAGTGACGTTAATTGCTTTATTTCTAATCTAATCGTCTTCATCTTGGTTTTGCCACATTTCAACACGGATTGGATTGTTTACTCGAAATTTGAAAGAAATCCCGTGAAAGCAAGCCAGAAGTCTAGCACCTCTCGGAAGGTCTCATTTGATTGGCTAGAACGAAGCTTCCGGTTTCAAGGGTTGCAAGCCAATCGGCCAGCGCAGCGCGAGGTAGCCCGAGCAAAATTAGCCTGCGCCGCAGACGTCTAAAGCAAAATTAGCCTAGAGCAAAATCCCCCTGACGATATCGAGGGCGGAATATATTGAACACGCATATTACTTCTGTATAATAATATCCATGGTATAAAATACAGTCACAGTGATAGAGTTGTTAAACTGGCTATTTGGAGAGACAAGGGAAGGAAAATACCTAGAATTCAGTACGTGCTACTCCAGCGAGATGCTATGAAGACTAAAAGGAAGCCGTTTTGTTGAAAATAAAAACATGAGTCATTGAAAATAACATGAGATCAGGTACTCCAAACAGAGCACGTTGTGATATTTGTCTTTGCCTTAGAGATTTCAAATATGACGCTTTCAAACGAACGTTTTTTTGGTATACTTACTGGTATTGTGTAAATATTCGATATTTAGATCATTAAATAGATATTTAGATATTAAATATTTAATATTTGGCAGCCATAATTTTGCGTTGGATTGTGAACTACGCGTTTTTTATTAATAACTTAAGTTAACAATAAACTAAACTACTATGACTTGTGCATTTATAGTACCTTGAGGCTTGAACTAAACATGTCAATTTATGAACGAGAAACTAATAACTGTAAAACATTACATATTGATTGAAGATTTGAAGTCATTCAAGAATATGCACTGTATATGTCACGTTATTTACTGTAATATCACTTAAATTTTTGCTGATAAAATCAGTTGGTAGTTGGCAGTACATGTACAGTAGAAACTGAAGCTATACTGTATATGCAATAAACATAACGGAACTATAATAAACTATAAGCATAAACTATAATTATGTAATTATTGTTATGACAATTTTAACTAATAACAATTTTACAGTCTACTATTAAAGTCCATAATTATGTCCTCTGTGGGGATTTTACATGTTTATAATTCTCCTGAGAAAAATTGTAATATATGTTGTTGGCAGAAAACCTCCTCTTCATAGACTTTTTTGCTGTTAATGTCAATCCAGGATTATGTAAATGGTTTCATAGACAGAATACTGGATTGACATCACTTCCATAAACTTTAACAGCAAAAAAGTCTATGAAGATGAGGTTTTTGGCAGACAACATATATTACAATGTTTCTCAGGAGAATACAAAGATTATAAATATGTAAAATCCCCACAGTCGAGGATATACTGTAATTATGCACTTTCTAATTAGGGGTGCACCGGATATAGTATCTGGCCAGATAACCCTGCCAGATAGTGAATATTTTTGGTGACATATAGTGAAATTTTTCACTATCTGGCCAGATATTAGAAAATATCTGGCCAGATACTGGATAATTTGTTTTTTTGATAATTTGGCATTACTTTTGGGTAATTTCCAGAATCTATGAAGCTTTTTAACGGACAAAATTTTGAAATTTAATATATCAATGTTATGTGTATAAATCGAATTTCACAGGTTATACATCGATATTGTAACTCATAAATCGAATATCAAAATTCATACATCAATGTTGTGGGCCATTCATGTAGTTTGTAATTCAGCAATCCTAGTTAGAACATCTACATCAACATTCAAATCATTATTATTTGTATATATTTGCGTTCTTGTCCATATTTCGATGACGGTTCCCAAATAAAACTAAAAGATGAGGAAACGGAAGTGCTTTGGAACGAAATACGGAAGTGACGTTTTACAGTAATTTTGCGTGGAGTTCGCACCGTATTTTGGTAAACAAAATGGATGACAGTGGAAGGTCATCTGTCCAAGATTTTGTGAGAAATATCCTTAGTGCAGTAAATAGCTTGCAGTCCCGTCCTTGCAGTTCTACGACTAATAGAAGTGAAGAACCAAATCGTGGTGTTCAGTTCAACTCCGTAAATGATGAAATTAACGCAAGGTTTCAGATACCCCGACAAGCGAGGGGAAATGGCCGCGGATCTTCTTCGGCAACTTCATACAATCCAAGACAAAACTATAGCAAAACAAAAGTGCCAGCCAGACGGCAACCTAAATCAGCAAAAAGCGGTTCATCTACTCGAGTACAGAAAGTGCCAGATTACTTGTACAAGGATGTATGTTTATTGCCAAGTCCAGACTGGAATACCGTACCACGAAGTTCCATAAAAGCAAACCTGGTAGAAAGAGGGTTATACATAGATGCTTTCCAAATGGATAAAAACTGGGACGAGATTCGCCTTTACAACGAGCTAGGTTCATTATTCCAGAGTGCACTTCAACGCCATAACCACGATGACACTGCCACTGGGTAAGTCTTCATCTTTTGAGTATAAAGGTATTTAAGAAATAGAAAATGGCCGCCCGTGTTTATATAGCCTGATGCAAACACGAGAGTGAGTTGGGAGAATTCGAAAGTTTATGTGAACCCGAGCCGTAGGCGAGGGTTTACATAAGTACTTTCGAATTCTCCCAACTCACTCGAGTGTTTGCATCAGGCTATATAAACACAGGGCATCTATTTTCTATTTCTTTTATGAAATAAGGCTAAAAAATGTGCCGTGACATCACAGCCGTGTTTACATAGCCTGATATAAACACCGTAACTGACCAATCACAGCGTGCGTAAAACGCAACCTATTTTATAAATATATATACAGTATGTCCCTTTGTAGACGCTGCCTGCCAGTGGATGTTTGTCACATGAATTTAATGCCTGTGGAGATCTATTTCCAATAGTATAATAATAATGACAATAAAAATAACAATAATAATAATAATAATAATAATGATAATGATAATGATAATAAAAATAATAATAATAATAATTATGATAATTATTTATCAATTTCTCTAATAATGTTTTGGCAAAATTTCAGAATTGTTTTTAAGTGATTTTGTTATTCTTGAATTATATATATACAGATTTGAATTTGTTAAAAGCTCTGGGTCCAGTATTGTTCCCACGAACCTTCCTCAAGGACAACTGAGGAATGCAAAAGTGGTTAAACATGTAAATGGTTACATAAGGGCTTTAGAAGATTTAAATGATGAAAATGTAAGTACTCTGTATATAAGACACATATATATGCAGCACTATAGGGTATGGTTTTTGAGTGCCTGGATCTGGGATAGGTTATAGAGTATTTCAATCTGGAATAAGGCAAACCCCCCTGGCTACACCACTGTTTAATACCCAGCTGTATTATGGTAAAATATCCAGCTGTATTAGCAAAATTAATAAATAAGATATACTGTATTTACAGCAGTAAATTTATTGTTTTTGGGCTTGAACGTCTTGACATTGGTTTAATGTTTACTGCTACTGTATAATAATAGTCTACAAGACATTCAGGGTTTGAATGTCTTTATAATTTGTTGATACAGTATGTTACAGTATGCTGTTGGTTTTTAATTTTTTTATATTAAATATTTTTTAAATTTCTTTTGCCTATAAAATATAATTTATTGATATCTCAATTTCTATTTATGTGGAATAAATGGAACATTTTTGTTTTTGGTTTATTTGCCATCCCAGGATAACAAAGACAGTGATACTGAAAAAGAGTTAGACAAACTATTACATGTAGATGGTAATGAACGGAGTTTACTACCTGGTACTAGGCATATACAACATGTACCCATTGTTGAACATAGTGAAGATGTATTCCAACTGCAGTGTGAAGTTTCTGCAGTTGAAAGTGAGAAGAATGTGCTTATACCACAGACATCCCTTGGTGATGAGGAGAGTGATGCTAGCCCAAGGTTAGTAATTATTGTATACTGTAACCTGGTTCATACAGCAAGTTATAAGTATACCGAACTATTCAATTAATTGGTGACAGCCACTGGCAGGCTGATACAGTAGAATGCTTTTTGATTTATTAGGCTTTATAATAAATTATATCCCATTACCATATAACATAGATTTAAATACGTCATTTTTTATTGGCTGCCATGAAAATGGAGCACGGCCAGTTTAAGTGCAGGAAAACATTGTGCTTATGTAAGGAGAAAGCAACTTTTGATCAGTGAAATAAAGCTTGTTTTCCATTGTTCTGTGTCTGATTCTTCCATCGGTGCCATTTGGCACTTTCATTTTTTATTCTGTCTAATGCCAGATGATTTTACTTATCAAGGGGAGACATCCTTACATGGTGGGAGTTAAAGGGTTAAAAAAGAAATGGTTCATGGTGAAAGTTGTACTCCATTGTGTTATGTGATTAATTACTTAGAAAGTTAGGAGATCACTCTTGGCTATCGCCTTGAGCAACTCTTATGCTTAAATTTTCATGTGCTCTACCAATTTCCCATCAATAACTTGATGGAGCATGCCAAACCATGAACAATTTCTTTACTATTACATGTAATCACCATTGTGCCAACAGCATTCTGGTTTGCATTCTTGTTAGCATTTCACAGGCAAGCTGCATGTTTAAGAGTAAACCTAATTCAACATGAAGCAAACCAAATTGATTTACTGTATACAGCGTGCTGTGACTGAACCAATTAAAAATTAATTAGTGTTGAGCACTACATTGATGTTAATACAAACAAACTTAAAAATTAAGAAAAATATATTATAAAATTGAAAATATATTGTAAAAAAACTCTGATTAATTCTTCAGTACTTAGAATTGTGATACTTGAAAACTTATTATTTTTCCAGTGAATTCTCACGTCGTTCCTTTGGAAGACGACAGCTAACAATATCATCTTATATGATGCCTGTCCAAGATTTAGAAGGTATCCAAACTATTCAATGTTAAAGGGCTAAATAGTTGTTTTCCATGTTATCATTGTGTCTAATTTGGACATTTCTCTTGGTATCACTGGCAATCAAGGGCAAATTGGTTGAACTAATGTAAAATGCTGAGGGAATACATGTACATGGCAAACACATTTGCCTGTGTACAATATTACACATATTACTTATATACATGTAATTACATGTACTTATCTGTAGGAAGTTTTTGTGCATAAAAATAATACATAAATAGTTGTTGTTAATAAATTGAGCATATTAAAATACTGTACATGTAACTATAAGTAATTGGATGTTTTTGTATCACTTAGCTATTGAACGGTTACAAAGCATATTTCCAGATATTCCACGTTCCCAGTTGGAGTCTGTACACAAAAATAGCAATGATATTGATGACGCGGTGGACACACTCATCTATCTTTCATGCGAAGCCACTGAAGGAAACTGTGTATTTGAAAGTTCTGGTAATACATTAAGCTGAAATAATTTAATAATTGTGTTTTATTTACTGTACATTACTTTTTTGTGAATTATGCTATCTTTACTTTTGGTATTACCATACGATAGTATCTGGTAATGATGGCAAAATTGTTCACCAACTTGTAATACAAACCAGTAAATGTTGCTAGCATGTGGGGTGTGGCCACACCCCCACTTTCTGTTTGGGTAGGGTACAATATCTTTCAGTCCTCTTAAGAAACACTGACACTAAGAAACACTGACACATATTTCCAATGGATTGCAAAGTGTTTGAAACTGAAAGTGGTTAGCTAATAAAACAATAAAAGCCATGCCACCATGATTTCTATAGTGTCACAATACGGGTGCCAAATATCTTAAAATGAAACATTTCTGAGGGAACATGCCCCTAAACCTCTTTAGTAGTCTCGCGACTTACATTGATTGCCTGGGGTGGGGGGTACTCTGGCAATTTTTGGGTAGAGGTGTGCTGCTGTTTACTATCCCAGACCTAAAAGGGCGATTTTCTATACCCTATCCCAGACCTAAATTAAGAAAAAATCAATACCCTATCCCAGCACTGGTGTCACATTGCCAAGATCCTGGGTACGAGGTTGTAGCGTCCATACGCTATCTCAGACCAAAATAGGCACCCTATTGCACATCAAAATAGACAATTTGTACACCCTATCCCAGACCTCGAAAACCATACCCTATAGGGTGGCACATACCCTACACCTTATACACGAGTACCCCCCCCCCCCCCAGGTTGCTCGACTCAATATCTCCATTTGCTACCAAACTCAACTGCATTTTCTACTGCACCTGGGTGAAATATTACAACATTTTCCTGTAGGCCCTGGCCCAGCAAGCCTTACCCCCAAGTTTTCCTGTCTTCCAACACGTTAATGATAAATCACTCTAAAATGTAGCTTAATAAATAATCACTTTACTGGTATTATACTTTCAGGGTGTGACTTAGCTGATCATCTCATGACTATAATGAAAAACCACAGGCTAAAACTCATAGATGATGAGTTTAACAGACTTAGTGTAGACCGAGAAACACTCTGGGAGGACAGTCTGGTGTTTTTTAAAGGTTCCAAGTTTAATCCTTATCACTCTCCAAAGCTGAAATTTTTGGGTGAACCAGGTCTTGATGCAGGAGGTGTAGGTCGGGAATATGGCACCCTCTTGGTAAAGGCAATCTTCTCCTCTGAGGCCAAACTGTTTGAGGGAATAAATAGCAGAAAAGTTCCGATTTACAATGCAGATGCTGTTCACTCTAACTTGTTCAATGTGGCAGGAAAGATGTGTGCATATTTGGTCTCTCATCTAGATGTTAACATGCCATGTCTCAGTCCTGCTATATACTCATATATAGCAACCTCTGATACAGAAGAAGCTTCAAAACTTTGTGTTATGGATGATGTTCCAGATTTCGAACTAAGAATGTTTATTCAAGAGGTATAGTGTAGTCTATTTGTGTGTAATATATATATGTATATATATATGTATATATATATGTATATATATATATATGTATATATATATGTATATATATATATATGTATGTATATATATATATATGTATATATATATATATATATATATATATGTATATATATATGTATATATATATGTATGTATGTATATATATATGTATATATATATATATATATATATAATATATATATATATATATATATATATATATATATATATATATATATATAGTAAATATATTATAATGCATGTGTATATTTTTTGCTCAGGTAACCAAGGCTTCTACAGTCGAAGAATTACAAAAGGTTTTTGAAGAAAACAATCGAACAGATTCCCTTGAAGCAGCAGGTTGGGTTCGTCTTTTGACCTTGGAAAACAAGGGACTAGCCATGTGGCAGCTCATAGTACACGAGGTACTGTTAAAGCGAAAGATAGCATTGGATCAGTTCTGCACAGGACTAAAGACCCTAAACGTTCACTCTCTAGTGCAGCAACACAGCCAGCAATTGAAGGCTTACTTTGTTGCAAGAGGAGAACCACTTTCTGCTGAGTGTATGCTTGCACAATTTAAGAATTTGGCTATGGTAGAAAGCAACGAGAAACACGAAAAAGCCAAACAGTTTCTTATCAGGGCTGTGAATGACTTGCAAAACCAAGGTGTCCATTTATATTGTTTTTCAGCATTACAGTATTTTCTTTAAGTTAGTCATTAATTGAATCACTTTTTACAAAATTGTTACTTTTGTTTGTTGAAAATTGTTTGCCTACCATAATTTCAAGTGCTGTGAAGGGGGGCGAGTGAAGGAAAGGTTTAATCAAATTAATTGATAGAATTATGGTACATTGGTGTATTTCTTTTTTATTTGAAATAATTCATAGATGGTGGAAAGGAGGACCTTGAGCATTTCCTGCACTTTCTATCAGGTCTTGATTCATTACCTCCACTTGGTCTAGAGACACCAATTATCATCCGGTACAAAGAAGATACTTCAAAGACCCTACAAGCAGAGACATGTACACTTACCTTAGTTTTGCCTACGGTACATGATTCCTACGAAAGTTTTGTGGAATCGTTTATTCTTTCTATAAGAGAAGGCTATATGGGGTTTGGTCTTGTATGATGACAGTTTAATGTTACCATTAACCTTAATATTATGTATGTTTGTATCATACAATTGTTAAAGTTTATAACTTGAACAATCTTTTCCCATTAGATGTAGCATATTTTTATGCATGTTTATATTAATCATTCAATAGCTGGGGGGGGAGGGGGTATTCATTAGAAGCGATGACAATTTTATTGAGCTGACTGGGTTTTAACATCTTTTGATTTCTTAACTTTTGATTTCTTAAAAATTATTGTGTTAAAAATGTTGAAATTACAAAGTTTAATGACTATTGTTTTTCTATCATTCATGGTTTCTAAGCATCAAACAATATTTACAAAAGATTGTACCATTTCTAAAATTACTTCATAAGCCAAAATTCCATCATCATCACCAGATTGTCTAACAGAATCTCTAGCTTCTTGCAATGATATCACCTGTTCCTGGGTCAATGTGAAGTTTGTTGCAGGCACATTAACACCATACCCTTGTTGTACAGCTGGTACTGGTCCCTCGTCATCTATACCATATTCGTTAAAGTCCCACATCTCTCCTTGTGTAGCACTTGACACAGCACTATACCCAGAATTTCTTAAACTCAACATACCCTGAATCCACAGCTGGTTAGGGGAGAGGTTAGATTCTGTTGACACTGGATGGTTGTTCCACTGTCCAATAAATTCATCAATTGCTTCATTGATCAGTTGATTATACACAATATGCAGACAGTATAGATGTAACTCATTTGTTGGATCGAGAATTGAAGCCTGTTCAAGGAAAAGGAAAATGTTCAAAAAACGGCTGGCAATGACACGGTTGACATCACGCCAAAGACGTTCAATTCGTTGATTGTGTACCGATTTTCCCGTAATATGGCTTCCCCTGTTCAAGCCTCTACATTGTACCATGAATTGAGCTACTTCTATGTTTTCCAGTCCCAAATCGCTACGAACTCTTGATGGTAAGTTGTACTTCTGCACAGCAGATTGAAAGTGTTCAAACACAGTCGATGCCCTGTTGTTAGTTGAAGCATGTAAAAATACAATCATGCGAGAGTATCCATCCAAACCTCCATGTATCACAAATCTATACGGCTGTATTAGTTTGTGATCTCCATCTATATGCCTAATGAAATACAGTTTTATATAGTTTAGCAATAAAAATAGTAAATTTTTTAGGCATTGGTCAAATTGGATAGCAAGAATTCAATACAGACAGGACAGTGCAACTGAGGCATTTGCCACACTAGCTCATCCCAACAGTGAGGCATTTGAATTTTGAAAGCAATATTACCTGGGGTGGGGCATAATGTATATGTATGTAATATGTATGTATGTATGTATGTATGTATGTATGTATGTGTGTATGTGTGTATGTGTGTATGTGTGTATGTGTGTATGTGTGTATGTGTGTATGTGTGTATGTGTGTATGTGTGCGCTGGCGGAAGCTTACTTGTGGGGACACGGGTCTGTTCACACACCATACTTATGGGGACATATTAACTTGTGGGGACATTTTTATTGTCCCCACAAGTAATATGCCTTAAAAAGCCTGAAAAGAACAAAATATAACAAATAGCACAATTTCTTAGGTGTCCCCATAAGTTGGTTTTGTGTGTGTGATCTGATGTCCCCACAAGTGGGTGTAAAGTGTGCCAAATTTCGAACTATGTTTTTCATCGGTTATGATCTCCTGGCGATCCAGAAAAATTATTAAGCGGACGTCGTGACATAACAAATGCATTTTAAGAAGAAACACACATATGGTCCCCACAAGTTTACACACACATTTACACACATTGTCCCCACAAGTTTTCAACAGCGAATTTAAGGTCCCCACAAGTTTGTGGGCGATAAAATTAAAGGTTAGTTAAACTTATTATACTGTAAAAGTAAACGATTACGGAAAAATAAAACTATATAAAAGGTATGAGATAGTAGACAAAACAAAAAGTGGCAAAATAAGGATATTATTTGCATACATTGTCCCCACAAGTTTTCAACGGAGAATTTATTATCCCGTCCCCACAAGTTGGTGGGCGGAAAAAAGGTTAGTTACTCGGGCTACCTGTGGTAGCCGAGTCTAGGTTTCGGTGGCGTTTCTGTATTATTTTTATTTTTCTGGTCGACAAATTGCAATTATTGCATCACCCGAAACCACGTGTTGTGCATGGCTCACATTTCAAGAGCCATCTTCTCTGGTCGCTATTGCTCGATCGAATGAGTTGTTGACCTGGTTCGAAGCTTGTGGAAGATCACAAGTGACTTACTGAACACTGTTATTGATCAGTCATGTGGCTGACAACTGTGTTAATGTTAAATATGCTCACTACGCTTACAACTGCAGATCTTGGTGGCGGTATTCCACACTAATAGATGCTGAGCTATTTATATTTCGGTCTGGGTTATATTCGGCCGTCTCGATCAAGACAAACATAAACGATTTATATGATTTATTGAATTTTAATACCGAAAACTATTACTCATGCTCACAATCTCATAACCTGTTGACTATTGGAAACTATCTGCAAGATGAGCGAGACATAAACAACGTTGAAAATTATATTATATGCTGTGTTGACATTTCGTGCTGAAGAGACTCAAGTTTACGCTAAATGGGAAACTTTAAATGTATTGAGTTAATTTTAATATTTGTAATTTGCTTTGTTATTGCCTGGATTATGTATTCTTGTGTTAATAAAGACTAAAGTTACGCCAAATAAACTCGATGTGATTCAACTGCTTCACTAGCTCATGTGTGCATTTTAATAGTTCCTTAGGTAATATAGTAAATACACTGCTTAGTGCTTACTGGGTAGCCTACTACCGAATCTAGCACTGTAGATTGCACTGTAGGTTATTAATTTTGTACTTTTTAACGAACGCTTAATATGTGCACGCTGTTTCGTGCACAGGCTATGCCAAGCTGCATTACTATGAGTAGCCCGAGTGAACGCCTAAGCAGGCGTCTTGTTAAACTTATTATACTGTAAAATTGAACGATTATGGGAAAATAAAACAAAATAAGGACTAGTACTGCATGTGACCTAAGCACAAAAATCATATTTACTCAATTTATTTATTCAAAAAAGTTATTTTGCTATTCTTGAGACCTGCGATTGAGGTCCAGAGTATACGGCGTGTTGCAGTGCTCTATAAATCGTATTATAGATTAGTGCACAGCCAATGAAGCTACGAACTGCCCAAATATCGTTCGTTCCTAATTAGTTTTCGTACTGCGACTGGGAGCTCGTGATTTCATCAAAGAGCCAAAGAATAATCCCTTTAGCCCCAATCATGCAGGGTAATTCCCAACCTCGTACCCAGGGTTTTTCACTCTAGCGAGAGAAAAGACCCTGGTAGGAGCTGCTGACGCCACCACCCATATTCTGGGTGGTGACAATTATTATTTTCTGAGAGGGGAGGCAAAGTAATATTGTGTTCGGAGTCGGCTAGCGTCAGCGTCATCATTTTCCTACTTTTATGATAAATATTATCACTCGCGATATTTCCCATTGAATGTAAAAACATAATATCAGTATTGAGCAATGTCATTAAGTAACGCTGTACCAGAAAGTCCAAGAAAAATCTACGCAACTCAAAATATAAACACAAATTGCTGTCGCGTGCGTCGTTCTGTTTGTGATGTGCGACACTCAAAAACATTTATTCAAAATAAAGAACAAGATCTTATCGGCCGCGGAAGATATATACTGTGCTTCAATTCCCAATGTCGACTCACTTCCACGTTTGGACTGCAGAGCTTGTGAAAGGCGACTTTACATGCAGTTTCGAGACCTTCAAGTATGTTATTTCTGAAAGCCAAGCCATGCACTTTTACTAGAGTTAAAAGATGCAGTACTTCCACTCCTCAACGGCATTTAAAAAAGATAGAAATGGGACCTTTATTTACTTCAACCAAAAACCAACATGACAAAAAGGTACGTAAAAAAATGGGCTGTTGTTCTTTCATATGTTTCGTTTTCATGTTTTTGCGACCGATTTTGACAAAAGTAAAACCCTCTATCCTTCCCCGACAATAACCGACAAAACTCATCAAAAATGAAAAACTCCTGAAACTCGACACAATATAAACTATCTGTTTATTAGTTAATTCATGTTTCCGACTCCAAATTTCTCTCTCCCCTTCTTGAATCGCAGATATCATTAAAATTATACAAAAAAGCAGTTGGTTTTACTGTGTAATTATATCTTGGCATTTGAGGCTTAGAATTTTGTAAGAAATGTTATTGAAACGACACGTACAAACGTTTAAAACAGAACTGAAAAACTCTTCTGCATACTTCTTCGACAAAACTTAATTTACAATCACTTAATTACAATTACTATAAACTACAATCAGTGACAAAATAACGTGGGACACTGTTAAAAATCGCATATTTTATACTTAACGATGAATAATCGCTATATTGCTGACTGAAAGGTCATATATAAGGTTAGGCCAAACATTGCATGTAGTGAACTCAAAAAATGGCAGATAACTTAAGTTTTTATTTAATACAATATCCATTGGCATTATACTGGTTTTAAATTGAAAACAATGCTCTATACTTGGTACCAAATGAAGATGCCAGACTTCGAACTGTTTGATCGACCTGCGACTGCTATTGTAAAAAATAAAGTGCGAAAACTAACCTGATTTAAAATTCCAAAGCGATAAATCGAAGATAGAATTTTCAGCTAGCCAAGACAATGTTTTAGGCATGAAATCTCCAATATGAGTAATCTTCAATTGATGTCTCCATTTTAAACAAGTAATTATTGACCAGTAAGTGTTTGCAATGATAATCGACAATCAGGTAGAAACATTTCAGTCTTTATTTTAAATAACAACTAGATTAGCCGGCGTAGACGACAGAACTCACCAAAATAACAAAAAGAACATCCCCTCCCGTATTAAATTTTTTGCTCGGTGCAACGTCAGCAAATCGTCAGCAGCTCCTACCAGGGTCTTTTCTCCAGCAGGCGCAGAGAAAAACCCTGGGTACGAGGTTGGGTAATCCCTTCCACCATGTAGAGCAATCATTTAAGCATTTATATTTTATAATAACTGGCTGACCTGGTCTAAAAAGTTCACGAGCGCTTTCTACTTGATGGATCAACTGTAAAATACAATGCCACACTCTTTTTTCATTGAATGCTTTGTTTAGGCATGAATGCGAGACTCTGTCATACTAACATCATTCTTCTCATTTTCTAGGATGGTTTTTATTATCTCTCAGCCTTTTTGGTAACGATAGCTTATAATGACCTTTCCAATCTGCAATTAGAAATCAACAATGAGATTGTCATGATTAACAAGAACTATAGTACTGCCTCTTTGCCTTGAATACTAAGTCAGTACATAGTATGTATCTGGTTGACTGTTCAAGTCTTACAAACGTCTACCCAGCGCTGCGATTACAGTATATACGGTAATTGTTGTAAATTAACATATGAACTACTATTTGATGATTGTGAAAATTGAAGTGGAAATTGACTAAAATGAGTTGTCAATTTCCAGATTTTAGAATGTCAGAAGTAAGACAGCCGCCACTGGCCATTACAAAGCCCTGATTCAGCCCAGCGGACGAAAGATATAAGCCTAAGAGATAATTCTAGGCCTGGTTTTTATACAGTATAGCAATAATATACAAGCGGGCGACATTCAACAAAACTTGAACAAAATGAAATACCTCCCGGACCCTTAAAATAAAATTATGCGCGCTTTCAGGCAGCGGATACAAATTTTATAGCACAAATATACCAATCAATGATAATGGTAAGACACTTCTCATACATTTAATATACGTAAAATGTTGTTTTTTTAATTGTCCGGGCACTGATGTTACTGCTGACTTCCCAAAACTTATTTCCCTTCTGAGAGAAGACGCGAGACAAGACGCAAGACAAGAGTGACGCAAGACAAGACGCAAGACACAATTCAAGACACAAGACACAAGACACAAGACACAAGACACAAGACACAAGACAAGACGCAAGACAAGACGCAAGACAAGACGCAAGACAAGACGCAAGACAAGACGCAAGACAGGACGCAAGACAAGACGCAAGACAATTAATGCAAGACAAGACGCAAGACAATTAATGCAAGACAAGACACTAGACAATTAATGCAAGACAAGACGCAAGACAATTAATGCAAGACAACACACAAGCCAATTAATGCAAGCCAATTAATGCAAGCCAATTAATGCAAGCCAATTAATGCAAGCCAATTAATGCAAGCCAATTAATGCAAGCCAATTAATGCAAGCCAATTAATGCAAGCCAATTAATGCAAGCCAAGCCAATTAATGCAAGCCAATTAATGCAAGCCAATTAATGCAAGCCAATTAATGCAAGCCAATTAATGCAAGCCAATTAATGCAAGCCAATTAATGCAAGCCAATTAATGCAAGCCAATTAATGCAAGCCAATTAATGCAAGCCAATTAATGCAAGCCAATTAATGCAAGCCAATTAATGCAAGCCAATTAATGCAAGCCAATTAATGCAAGCCAATTAATGCAAGCCAATTAATGCAAGCCAATTAATGCAAGCCAATTAATGCAAGCCAATTAATGCAAGCCAATTAATGCAAGCCAATTAATGCAAGCCAATTAATGCAAGCCAATTAATGCAAGCCAATTAATGCAAGCCAATTAATGCAAGCCAATTAATGCAAGCCAATTAATGCAAGCCAATTAATGCAAGCCAATTAATGCAAGCCAATTAATGCAAGCCAATTAATGCAAGCCAATTAATGCAAGCCAATTAATGCAAGCCAATTAATGCAAGCCAATTAATGCAAGCCAATTAATGCAAGCCAATTAATGCAAGCCAATTAATGCAAGCCAATTAATGCAAGCCAATTAATGCAAGCCAATTAATGCAAGCCAATTAATGCAAGCCAATTAATGCAAGCCAATTAATGCAAGCCAATTAATGCAAGCCAATTAATGCAAGCCAATTAATGCAAGCCAATTAATGCAAGCCAATTAATGCAAGCCAATTAATGCAAGCCAATTAATGCAAGCCAATTAATGCAAGCCAATTAATGCAAGCCAATTAATGCAAGCCAATTAATGCAAGCCAATTAATGCAAGCCAATTAATGCAAGCCAATTAATGCAAGCCAATTAATGCAAGCCAATTAATGCAAGCCAATTAATGCAAGCCAATTAATGCAAGCCAATTAATGCAAGCCAATTAATGCAAGCCAATTAATGCAAGCCAATTAATGCAAGCCAATTAATGCAAGCCAATTAATGCAAGCCAATTAATGCAAGCCAATTAATGCAAGCCAATTAATGCAAGCCAATTAATGCAAGCCAATTAATGCAAGCCAATTAATGCAAGCCAATTAATGCAAGCCAATTAATGCAAGCCAATTAATGCAAGCCAATTAATGCAAGCCAATTAATGCAAGCCAATTAATGCAAGCCAATTAATGCAAGCCAATTAATGCAAGCCAATTAATGCAAGCCAATTAATGCAAGCCAATTAATGCAAGCCAATTAATGCAAGCCAATTAATGCAAGCCAATTAATGCAAGCCAATTAATGCAAGCCAATTAATGCAAGCCAATTAATGCAAGCCAATTAATGCAAGCCAATTAATGCAAGCCAATTAATGCAAGCCAATTAATGCAAGCCAATTAATGCAAGCCAATTAATGCAAGCCAATTAATGCAAGCCAATTAATGCAAGCCAATTAATGCAAGCCAATTAATGCAAGCCAATTAATGCAAGCCAATTAATGCAAGCCAATTAATGCAAGCCAATTAATGCAAGCCAATTAATGCAAGCCAATTAATGCAAGCCAATTAATGCAAGCCAATTAATGCAAGCCAATTAATGCAAGCCAATTAATGCAAGCCAATTAATGCAAGCCAATTAATGCAAGCCAATTAATGCAAGCCAATTAATGCAAGCCAATTAATGCAAGCCAATTAATGCAAGCCAATTAATGCAAGCCAATTAATGCAAGCCAATTAATGCAAGCCAATTAATGCAAGCCAATTAATGCAAGCCAATTAATGCAAGCCAATTAATGCAAGCCAATTAATGCAAGCCAATTAATGCAAGCCAATTAATGCAAGCCAATTAATGCAAGCCAATTAATGCAAGCCAATTAATGCAAGCCAATTAATGCAAGCCAATTAATGCAAGCCAATTAATGCAAGCCAATTAATGCAAGCCAATTAATGCAAGCCAATTAATGCAAGCCAATTAATGCAAGCCAATTAATGCAAGCCAATTAATGCAAGCCAATTAATGCAAGCCAATTAATGCAAGCCAATTAATGCAAGCCAATTAATGCAAGCCAATTAATGCAAGCCAATTAATGCAAGCCAATTAATGCAAGCCAATTAATGCAAGCCAATTAATGCAAGCCAATTAATGCAAGCCAATTAATGCAAGCCAATTAATGCAAGCCAATTAATGCAAGCCAATTAATGCAAGCCAATTAATGCAAGCCAATTAATGCAAGCCAATTAATGCAAGCCAAAAGCCAAGCCAAAAGCCAAGCCAAAAGCCAAGCCAAAAGCCAAGCCAAAAGCCAAGCCAAAAGCCAAGCCAAAAGCCAAGCCAAAAGCCAAGCCAAAAGCCAAGCCAAAAGCCAAGCCAAAAGCCAAGCCAAAAGCCAAGCCAAAAGCCAAGCCAAAAGCCAAGCCAAAAGCCAAGCCAAAAGCCAAGCCAAAAGCCAAGCCAAAAGCCAAGCCAAAAGCCAAGCCAAAAGCCAAGCCAAAAGCCAAGCCAAAAGCCAAGCCAAAAGCCAAGCCAAAAGCCAAGCCAAAAGCCAAGCCAAAAGCCAAGCCAAAAGCCAAGCCAAAAGCCAAGCCAAAAGCCAAGCCAAAAGCCAAGCCAAAAGCCAAGCCAAAAGCCAAGCCAAAAGCCAAGCCAAAAGCCAAGCCAAAAGCCAAGCCAAAAGCCAAGCCAAAAGCCAAGCCAAAAGCCAAGCCAAAAGCCAAGCCAAAAGCCAAGCCAAAAGCCAAGCCAAAAGCCAAGCCAAAAGCCAAGCCAAAAGCCAAGCCAAAAGCCAAGCCAAAAGCCAAGCCAAAAGCCAAGCCAAAAGCCAAGCCAAAAGCCAAGCCAAAAGCCAAGCCAAAAGCCAAGCCAAAAGCCAAGCCAAAAGCCAAGCCAAAAGCCAAGCCAAAAGCCAAGCCAAAAGCCAAGCCAAAAGCCAAGCCAAAAGCCAAGCCAAAAGCCAAGCCAAAAGCCAAGCCAAAAGCCAAGCCAAAAGCCAAGCCAAAAGCCAAGCCAAAAGCCAAGCCAAAAGCCAAGCCAAAAGCCAAGCCAAAAGCCAAGCCAAAAGCCAAGCCAAAAGCCAAGCCAAAAGCCAAGCCAAAAGCCAAGCCAAAAGCCAAGCCAAAAGCCAAGCCAAAAGCCAAGCCAAAAGCCAAGCCAAAAGCCAAGCCAAAAGCCAAGCCAAAAGCCAAGCCAAAAGCCAAGCCAAAAGCCAAGCCAAAAGCCAAGCCAAAAGCCAAGCCAAAAGCCAAGCCAAAAGCCAAGCCAAAAGCCAAGCCAAAAGCCAAGCCAAAAGCCAAGCCAAAAGCCAAGCCAAAAGCCAAGCCAAAAGCCAAGCCAAAAGCCAAGCCAAAAGCCAAGCCAAAAGCCAAGCCAAAAGCCAAGCCAAAAGCCAAGCCAAAAGCCAAGCCAAAAGCCAAGCCAAAAGCCAAGCCAAAAGCCAAGCCAAAAGCCAAGCCAAAAGCCAAAAGCCAAGCCAAAAGCCAAGCCAAAAGCCAAGCCAAAAGCCAAGCCAAAAGCCAAGCCAAAAGCCAAGCCAAAAGCCAAGCCAAAAGCCAAGCCAAAAGCCAAGCCAAAAGCCAAGCCAAAAGCCAAGCCAAAAGCCAAGCCAAAAGCCAAGCCAAAAGCCAAGCCAAAAGCCAAGCCAAAAGCCAAGCCAAAAGCCAAGCCAAAAGCCAAGCCAAAAGCCAAGCCAAAAGCCAAGCCAAAAGCCAAGCCAAAAGCCAAGCCAAAAGCCAAGCCAAAAGCCAAGCCAAAAGCCAAGCCAAAAGCCAAGCCAAAAGCCAAGCCAAAAGCCAAGCCAAAAGCCAAGCCAAAAGCCAAGCCAAAAGCCAAGCCAAAAGCCAAGCCAAAAGCCAAGCCAAAAGCCAAGCCAAAAGCCAAGCCAAAAGCCAAGCCAAAAGCCAAGCCAAAAGCCAAGCCAAAAGCCAAGCCAAAAGCCAAGCCAAAAGCCAAGCCAAAAGCCAAGCCAAAAGCCAAGCCAAAAGCCAAGCCAAAAGCCAAGCCAAAAGCCAAGCCAAAAGCCAAGCCAAAAGCCAAGCCAAAAGCCAAGCCAAAAGCCAAGCCAAAAGCCAAGCCAAAAGCCAAGCCAAAAGCCAAGCCAAAAGCCAAGCCAAAAGCCAAGCCAAAAGCCAAGCCAAAAGCCAAGCCAAAAGCCAAGCCAAAAGCCAAGCCAAAAGCCAAGCCAAAAGCCAAGCCAAAAGCCAAGCCAAAAGCCAAGCCAAAAGCCAAGCCAAAAGCCAAGCCAAAAGCCAAGCCAAAAGCCAAGCCAAAAGCCAAGCCAAAAGCCAAGCCAAAAGCCAAGCCAAAAGCCAAGCCAAAAGCCAAGCCAAAAGCCAAGCCAAAAGCCAAGCCAAAAGCCAAGCCAAAAGCCAAGCCAAAAGCCAAGCCAAAAGCCAAGCCAAAAGCCAAGCCAAAAGCCAAGCCAAAAGCCAAGCCAAAAGCCAAGCCAAAAGCCAAGCCAAAAGCCAAGCCAAAAGCCAAGCCAAAAGCCAAGCCAAAAGCCAAGCCAAAAGCCAAGCCAAAAGCCAAGCCAAAAGCCAAGCCAAAAGCCAAGCCAAAAGCCAAGCCAAAAGCCAAGCCAAAAGCCAAGCCAAAAGCCAAGCCAAAAGCCAAGCCAAAAGCCAAGCCAAAAGCCAAGCCAAAAGCCAAGCCAAAAGCCAAGCCAAAAGCCAAGACAAGACAAGACAAGACAAGACAAGACAAGACAAGACAAGACAAGACAAGACAAGACAAGACAAGACAAGACAAGACAAGACAAGACAAGACAAGACAAGACAAGACAAGACAAGACAAGACAAGACAAGACAAGACAAGACAAGACAAGACAAGACAAGACAAGACAAGACAAGACAAGACAAGACAAGACAAGACAAGACAAGACAAGACAAGACACACCCGGACCCTTAAAATGAAATTATGCGCGCTTTCAGGCAGCGGATACAAATTTTATAGCACAAATATACCAATCAATTAATTAATTAATTGTCCGGGCACTGATGTTACTGCTGACTTCCCAAAACTTATTTCCCTTCTGAGAGAAGACACAAGACAAGACGCAAGACAAGATGCAAGACAAGACGCAAGACAATTAATGCAAGACAAGACACAAGACAAGACGCAAGACAAGACGCAAGCCGGAAGACAAGACACAAGACAAGACGCAAGACAAGACGCAAGACAATTAATGCAAGACAAGACGCAAGACAATTAATGCAAGACAAGACACTAGACAATTAATGCAAGACAAGACACTAGACAATTAATGCAAGACAACACACAAGACAATTAATGCAAGCCAATTAATGCAAGCCAATTAATGCAAGCCAATTAATGCAAGCCAATTAATGCAAGCCAATTAATGCAAGGCAATTAATGCAAGGCAATTAATGCAAGGCAATTAATGCAAGGCAATTAATGCAAGGCAATTAATGCAAGGCAATTAATGCAAGGCAATTAATGCAAGGCAATTAATGCAAGGCAATTAATGCAAGGCAATTAATGCAAGGCAATTAATGCAAGGCAATTAATGCAAGGCAATTAATGCAAGGCAATTAATGCAAGGCAATTAATGCAAGGCAATTAATGCAAGGCAATTAATGCAAGGCAATTAATGCAAGGCAATTAATGCAAGGCAATTAATGCAAGGCAATTAATGCAAGGCAATTAATGCAAGGCAATTAATGCAAGGCAATTAATGCAAGCCAATTAATGCAAGCCAATTAATGCAAGCCAATTAATGCAAGCCAATTAATGCAAGCCAATTAATGCAAGCCAAGCCAAGCCAAGCCAAGCCAAGCCAAGCCAAGACAAGACAAGACAAGACAAGACAAGACAAGACAAGACAAGACAAGACAAGACAAGACAAGACAAGACAAGACAAGACAAGACAAGACAAGACAAGACAAGACAAGACAAGACACACCCGGACCCTTAAAATGATGAAATTATGCGCGCTTTCAGGCAGCGGATACAAATTTTATAGCACAAATATACCAATCAATTAATTAATTAATTGTCCGGGCACTGATGTTACTGCTGACTTCCCAAAACTTATTTCCCTTCTGAGAGAAGACACAAGACAAGATGCAAGACAATTAATGCAAGACAAGACACAAGACAAGACGCAAGACAAGACGCAAGACAAGACGCAAGACAAGACGCAAGACAAGACGCAAGACAAGACGCAATTAGACAATTAATGCAAGACAAGACAAGACACAAGACAATTAATGCAAGACAAGACACAAGACACAAGACGAGACGAGACAAGACGCAAGACGCAAGACGCAAGGCGCAAGACGCAAGACGCAAGACGCAAGACGCAAGACGCAAGACGCAAGACGCAAGACGCAAGACGCAAGACGCAAGACGCAAGACAAGACAAGACAAGACAAGACAAGACAAGACAAGACAAGACAAGACAAGACAAGACAAGACAAGACAAGACAAGACAAGACCCAAGACAAGACGCAAGACAAGACGCAAGACAAGACACAAGACACAAGATAAGATGCCAGCTAGATAATTTAATAATAATTGTAAGCCAATATTAAAATAGACATCTTTTTCTACTTACATGTACTTGTTAAATACAGTAGAATAAATTATTATATCTTTCTGTGTTTTTGCTTGGTTTTCCAGATCATACTCTAGCCCAAAAAAGACATAAAAATTTATAAGATAATAGTACATACAATAATACACTGTAATAATACACATAGTATATACAATAATACACTGCATGTAACACAATGACACAGTCATGAATACAATGCAATCAATGTTAGTACATTGCAAAACTATACAATACAAAACTTTACAATACTCTAATTAATTAATTAATACAATTATGCAATACAGGTAACTTACAGTACAATAAAAACAATGCAGTGCAGTACCGATAATTGCAATACAGTGCAGTGAACTGCAGCGAAGTACAAGACAGTGAAGTGCAATGCAGTAAAATACAACACTGTGCAGTGAAGTGCAGTGCAGTGCAATACAGTATTACAATACAATACAGTACAGCAGTAGTACTGTACAGTACAATCCAGTGCAGCACAACACAGTGCATTACATTACATTACTGATAACAATACATTATACAGTACAGTACAGTATAGTATTAAGAACATTGCAGTGCAATGAATTTGTGCAGACTCATTACATGATAACGATATATAAATATATATAAGTATATACATGTAGAGTATGCGAATCAGAGGTAGAAAGCTTGTTGTCACATGGACTTCCCATCAAAATATCATTGATTAAAATGAGTTGTCAATTTCCAGATTTTAGAATGCCAGAAGTAAGACAGCCGCCACTGGCCATTACAAAGCCCTGATTCAGCCCAGCGGACGAAAGATATAAGCCTAAGAGATAATTCTAGGCCTGGTTTTTATACAGTATAGCAATAATATACAAGCGGGCGACATTCAACAAAACTTGAACAAAATGAAATACCTCCCGGACCCTTAAAATAAAATTATGCGCGCTTTCAGGCAGCGAATACAAATTTAATAGCACAAATATACCAATCAATGATAATGGTAAGACATTTCTCATACGTTTAATGTACGTAAAATGTTGTTTTTTTAATTGTCCGGGCACTGATGTTACTGCTGACTTCCCAAAACTTATTTCCCTTCTGAGAGAAGACGCGAGACAAGACGCAAGACAAGAGTGACGCAAGACAAGACGCAAGACACAAGGCAAGACGCAAGACAAGACGCAAGACAATTAATGCAAGACAAGAAACAAAACAATTAATGCAAGACAAGACGCAAGACAAGACGCAAGACAAGACGCAAGGCAAGACGCAAGCCGGAAGACAAGACGCAAGGCAAGACGCAAGCCGGAAGACAAGACACAAGACACAAGACAAGACGCAAGACAAGACGCAAGACAAGACGCAAGACAAGACGCAAGACAAGACGCAAGACAAGACGCAAGACAAGACGCAAGACAAGACGCAATTAGACAATTAATGTAAGACAAGACGCAAGACAATTAATGCAAGACAAGACACAAGACAATTAATGCAAGACAAGACACTAGACAATTAATGCAAGACAAGACACAAGACAATTAATGCAAGACAACACACAAGACAATTAATGCAAGACAACACACAAGACAATTAATGCAAGCCAATTAATGCAAGACAAGACAAGACAAGACAAGACAAGACAAGACAAGACAAGACAAGACAAGACAAGACAAGACAAGACAAGACAAGACAAGACAAGACAAGACAAGACAAGACAAGACAAGACAAGACAAGACAAGACAAGACAAGACAAGACAAGACAAGACAAGACAAGACAAGACAAGACAAGACAAGACAAGACAAGACAAGACAAGACACACCCGGACCCTTAAAATGAAATTATGCGCGCTTTCAGGCAGCGGATACAAATTTTATAGCACAAATATACCAATCAATTAATTAATTAATTGTCCGGGCACTGATGTTACTGCTGACTTCCCAAAACTTATTTCCCTTCTGAGAGAAGACACAAGACAAGACGCAAGACAAGATGCAAGACAAGACGCAAGACAATTAATGCAAGACAAGACACAAGACACAAGACGAGACGAGACAAGACGCAAGACGCAAGACGCAAGACGCAAGACGCAAGACGCAAGACGCAAGACGCAAGACGCAAGACGCAAGACGCAAGACAAGACAAGACAAGACAAGACAAGACAAGACAAGACAAGACAAGACAAGACAAGACAAGACAAGACAAGACAAGACACACCCGGACCCTTAAAATGAAATTATGCGCGCTTTCAGGCAGCGGATACAAATTTTATAGCACAAATATACCAATCAATTAATTAATTAATTGTCCGGGCACTGATGTTACTGCTGACTTCCCAAAACTTATTTCCCTTCTGAGAGAAGACGCAAGACAAGACGCAAGACAAGACGCAAGACAAGACGCAAGACAAGACGCAAGACAAGACGCAAGACAAGACGCAATTAGACAATTAATGCAAGACAAGACACAAGACAATTAATGCAAGACAAGACACAAGACACAAGACGAGACGAGACAAGACGCAAGACGCAAGACGCAAGACGCAAGACGCAAGACGCAAGACGCAAGACGCAAGACGCAAGACGCAAGACGCAAGACAAGACAAGACAAGACAAGACAAGACAAGACAAGACAAGACAAGACAAGACAAGACAAGACAAGACCCAAGACAAGACGCAAGACAAGACGCAAGACAAGACACAAGACACAAGATAAGATGCCAGCTAGATAATTTAATAATAATTGTAAGCCAATATTAAAATAGACATTTTTTCTACTTACATGTACTTGTTAAATACAGTAGAATAAATTATTATATCTTTCTGTGTTTTTGCTTGGTTTTCCAGATCATACTCTAGCCCAAAAAAGACATAAAAATTTATAAGATAATAGTACATACAATAATACACTGTAATAATACACATAGTATATACAATAATACACTGCATGTAACACAATGACACAGTCATGAATACAATGCAATCAATGTTAGTACATTGCAAAAGTATACAATACAAAACTTTACAATACTCTAATTAATTAATTAATACAATTATGCAATACAGGTAACTTACAGTACAATAAAAACAATGCAGTGCAGTACCGATAATTGCAATACAGTGCAGTGAACTGCAGCGAAGTACAAGACAGTGAAGTGGAATGCAGTAAAATACAACACCGTGCAGTGAAGTGCAGTGCAATACAGTATTACAATACAATACAGTACAGCAGTAGTACTGTACAGTACAATCCAGTGCAGCACAACACAGTGCATTACATTACATTACTGATAACAATACATTATACAGTACAGTACAGTATAGTATTAAGAACATTGCAGTGCAATGAATTTGTGCAGACTCATTACATGATAACGATATATAAATATATATAAGTATATACATGTAGAGTATGCGAATCAGAGGTAGAAAGCTTGTTGTCACATGGACTTCCCATCAAAATACCATTGATTAAAATGAGTTGTCAATTTCCAGATTTTAGAATGCCAGAAGTAAGACAGCCGCCACTGGCCATTACAAAGCCCTGATTCAGCCCAGCGGACGAAAGATATAAGCCTAAGAGATAATTCTAGGCCTGGTTTTTATACAGTATAGCAATAATATACAAGCGGGCGACATTCAACAAAACTTGAAAAAAATGAAATACCTCCCGGACCCTTAAAATAAAATTATGCGCGCTTTCAGGCAGCGAATACAAATTTAATAGCACAAATATACCAATCAATGATAATGGTAAGACATTTCTCATACGTTTAATATACGTAAAATGTTGTTTTTTTAATTGTCCGGGCACTGATGTTACTGCTGACTTCCCAAAACTTATTTCCCTTCTGAGAGAAGACGCGAGACAAGACGCAAGACAAGAGTGACGCAAGACAAGACGCAAGACACAAGGCAAGACGCAAGACAAGACGCAAGACAATTAATGCAAGACAAGAAACAAGACAATTAATGCAAGACAAGACGCAAGACAAGACGCAAGGCAAGACGCACGCCGGAAGACAAGACGCAAGGCAAGACGCAAGCCGGAAGACAAGACGCAAGACAAGACGCAAGACAAGACGCAAGACAAGACGCAATTAGACAATTAATGCAAGACAAGACACAAGACAATTAATGCAAGACAAGACACTAGACAATTAATGCAAGACAAGACACAAGACAATTAATGCAAGACAACACACAAGACAATTAATGCAAGACAACACACAAGACAATTAATGCAAGACAACACACAAGACAATTAATGCAAGCCAATTAATGCAAGACAAGACAAGACAAGACAAGACAAGACAAGACAAGACAAGACAAGACAAGACAAGACAAGACAAGACAAGACAAGACACACCCGGACCCTTAAAATGAAATTATGCGCGCTTTCAGGCAGCGGATACAAATTTTATAGCACAAATATACCAATCAATTAATTAATTAATTGTCCGGGCACTGATGTTACTGCTGACTTCCCAAAACTTATTTCCCTTCTGAGAGAAGACGCAAGACAAGACGCAAGACAAGACGCAAGACAAGACGCAAGACAAGACGCAATTAGACAATTAATGCAAGACAAGACACAAGACAATTAATGCAAGACAAGACACAAGACACAAGACGAGACGAGACAAGACGCAAGAAGCAAGACGCAAGACGCAAGACGCAAGACGCAAGACAAGACAAGACAAGACAAGACAAGACAAGACAAGACAAGACAAGACCCAAGACAAGACGCAAGACAAGACGCAAGACAAGACACAAGACACAAGATAAGATGCCAGCTAGATAATTTAATAATAATTGTAAGCCAATATTAAAATAGACATCTTTTTCTACTTACATGTACTTGTTAAATACAGTAGAATAAATTATTATATCTTTCTGTGTTTTTGCTTGGTTTTCCAGATCATACTCTAGCCCAAAAAAGACATAAAAATTTATAAGATAATAGTACATACAATAATACACTGTAATAATACACATAGTATATACAATAATACACTGCATGTAACACAATGACACAGTCATGAATACAATGCAATCAATGTTAGTACATTGCAAAACTATACAATACAAAACTTTACAATACTCTAATTAATTAATTAATACAATTATGCAATACAGGTAACTTACAGTACAATAAAAACAATGCAGTGCAGTACCGATAATTGCAATACAGTGCAGTGAACTGCAGCGAAGTACAAGACAGTGAAGTGCAATGCAGTAAAATACAACACTGTGCAGTGAAGTGCAGTGCAATACAGTATTACAATACAATACAGTACAGCAGTAGTACTGTACAGTACAATCCAGTGCAGCACAACACAGTGCATTACATTACATTACTGATAACAATACATTATACAGTACAGTACAGTATAGTATTAAGAACATTGCAGTGCAATGAATTTGTGCAGACTCATTACATGATAACGATATATAAATATATATAAGTATATACATGTAGAGTATGCGAATCAGAGGTAGAAAGCTTGTTGTCACATGGACTTCCCATCAAAATACCATTGATTAAAATGAGTTGTCAATTTCCAGATTTTAGAATGCCAGAAGTAAGACAGCCGCCACTGGCCATTACAAAGCCCTGATTCAGCCCAGCGGACGAAAGATATAAGCCTAAGAGATAATTCTAGGCCTGGTTTTTATACAGTATAGCAATAATATACAAGCGGGCGACATTCAACAAAACTTGAACAAAATGAAATACCTCCCGGACCCTTAAAATAAAATTATGCGCGCTTTCAGGCAGCGAATACAAATTTTATAGCACAAATATACCAATCAATGATAATGGTAAGACATTTCTCATACGTTTAATATACGTAAAATGTTGTTTTTCTAATTGTCCGGGCACTGATGTTACTGCTGACTTCCCAAAACTTATTTCCCTTCTGAGAGAAGACGCGAGACAAGACGCAAGACAAGAGTGACGCAAGACAAGACGCAAGACAAGACGCAAGACAAGACGCAAGACAATTAATGCAAGACAAGAAACAAGACAATTAATGCAAGACAAGAAACACGACACAAGACAATTAATGCAAGACAAGAAACAAGACAATTATTGCAAGACAAGACGCAAGGCAAGACGCAAGGCAAGACGCAAGCCGGAAGACAAGACGCAAGGCAAGTCGCAAGCCGGAAGACAAGACACAAGACACAAGACAAGACGCAAGACAAGACGCAAGACAAGACGCAAGAGAAGACGCAAGACAAGACGCAATTAGAGAATTAATGTAAGACAAGACGCAAGACAATTAATGCAAGACAAGACACTAGACAATTAATGCAAGCCAATTAATGCAAGACAAGACAAGACAAGACAAGACAAGACAAGACAAGACAAGACAAGACAAGACAAGACAAGACAAGACAAGACAAGACAAGACAAGACAAGACAAGACAAGACAAGACAAGACAAGACAAGACAAGACAAGACAAGACAAGACAAGACAAGACAAGACAAGACAAGACAAGACAAGACAAGACAAGACAAGACAAGACAAGACAAGACAAGACAAGACAAGACAAGACAAGACAAGACAAGACAAGACAAGACAAGACAAGACAAGACAAGACAAGACAAGACAAGACAAGACAAGACAAGACAAGACAAGACAAGACAAGACAAGACAAGACACACCCGGACCCTTAAAATGAAATTATGCGCGCTTTCAGGCAGCGGATACAAATTTTATAGCACAAATATACCAATCAATTAATTAATTAATTGTCCGGGCACTGATGTTACTGCTGACTTCCCAAAACTTATTTCCCTTCTGAGAGAAGACACAAGACAAGACGCAAGACAAGATGCAAGACAAGACGCAAGACAATTAATGCAAGACAAGACACAAGACAAGACGCAAGACAAGACGCAAGACAAGACGCAAGACAAGACGCAAGACAAGACGCAAGACAAGACGCAATTAGACAATTAATGCAAGACAAGACACAAGACAATTAATGCAAGACAAGAAACAAGACAATTAATGCAAGACAAGACGCAAGGCAAGACGCAAGCCGGAAGACAAGACACAAGACACAAGACAAGACGCAAGACAAGACGCAAGACAAGACGCAAGACAAGACGCAAGACAAGACGCAATTAGACAATTAATGTAAGACAAGACGCAAGACAATTAATGCAAGACAAGACACAAGACAATTAATGCAAGACAAGACACTAGACAATTAATGCAAGACAAGACACAAGACAATTAATGCAAGACAACACACAAGACAATTAATGCAAGACAACACACAAGACAATTAATGCAAGCCAATTAATGCAAGACAAGACAAGACAAGACGAGACGAGACGAGACGAGACGAGACGAGACAAGACAAGACAAGACACACCCGGACCCTTAAAATAAAATTATGCGCGCTTTCAGGCAGCGGATACAAATTTTATAGCACAAATATACCAATCAATGATAATGATAAGACATTTCTCATACGTTTAATATAGGTAAAATGTTTGTTTTTTTAATTGTCCGGGCACTGATGTTACTGCTGACTTCCCAAAACTTATTTCCCTTCTGCCGAGAGAAGACGCAAGACAAGACGCAAGACAAGATGCAAGACAAGACGCAAGACAATTAATGCAAGACAAGACAAGACAAGACAAGACAAGACAAGACAAGACACAAGACAAGACGCAAGACAAGACGCAAGACAAGACGCAAGACAAGACGCAAGACAAGACGCAAGACAAGACGCAAGACGCAAGACAAGACGCAATTAGACAATTAATGCAAGACAAGACACAAGACAATTACACTGTAATGCAAGACAAGACACAAGATACAAGACGAGACGAGACGAGACAAGACGCAAGACGCAAGACGCAAGACGCAAGACGCAAGACGCAAGACGCAAGACGCAAGACGCAAGACAAGACAAGACAAGACAAGACAAGACAAGACAAGACAAGACAAGACAAGACAAGACAAGACAAGACAAGACAAGACAAGACAAGACCCAAGACCCAAGACCCAAGACAAGACGCAAGACAAGACGGAAGACAAGACGGAAGACAAGACACAAGACACAAGACACAAGATAAGATGCCAGCTAGATAATTTAATAATAATTGTAAGCCAATATTAAAATAGACATCTTTTTCTACTTACATGTACTTGTTAAATACAGTAGAATAAATTATTATATCTTTCTGTGTTTTTGCTTGGTTTTCCAGATCATACTCTAGCCCAAAAAAGACATAAAAATTTATAAGATAATAGTACATACAATAATACACTGTAATAATACACATAGTATATACAATAATACACTGCATGTAACACAATGACACAGTCATGAATACAATGCAATCAATGTTAGTACATTGCAAAACTATACAATACAAAACTTTACAATACTCTAATTAATTAATTAATACAATTATGCAATACAGGTAACTTACAGTACAATAAAAACAATGCAGTGCAGTACCGATAATTGCAATACAGTGCAGTGAACTGCAGCGAAGTACAAGACAGTGAAGTGGAATGCAGTAAAATACAACACCGTGCAGTGAAGTGCAGTGCAATACAGTATTACAATACAATAGAGTACAGCAGTAGTACTGTACAGTACAATCCAGTGCAGCACAACACAGTGCATTACATTACATTACTGATAACAATACATTATACAGTACAGTACAGTATAGTATTAAGAACATTGCAGTGCAATGAATTTGTGCAGACTCATTACATGATAACGATATATAAATATATATAAGTATATACATGTAGAGTATGCGAATCAGAGGTAGAAAGCTTGTTGTCACATGGACTTCCCATCAAAATACCATTGATTAAAATGAGTTGTCAATTTCCAGATTTTAGAATGCCAGAAGTAAGACAGCCGCCACTGGCCATTACAAAGCCCTGATTCAGCCCAGCGGACGAAAGATATAAGCCTAAGAGATAATTCTAGGCCTGGTTTTTATACAGTATAGCAATAATATACAAGCGGGCGACATTCAACAAAACTTGAACGAAATGAAATACCTCCCGGACCCTTAAAATAAAATTATGCGCGCTTTCAGGCAGCGAATACAAATGTAATAGCACAAATATACCAATCAATGATAATGGTAAGACATTTCTCATACGTTTAATATACGTAAAATGTTGTTTTTCTAATTGTCCGGGCACTGATGTTACTGCTGACTTCCCAAAAGTTATTTCCCTTCTGAGAGAAGACGCGAGACAAGACGCAAGACAAGAGTGACGCAAGACAAGACGCAAGACACAAGACAAGACGCAAGACAAGACGCAAGACAAGACGCAAGACAAGACGCAAGACAATTAATGCAAGACAAGAAACAAGACAATTAATGCAAGACAAGAAACACGACACAAGACAATTAATGCAAGACAAGAAACAAGACAATTATTGCAAGACAAGACGCAAGGCAAGACGCAAGGCAAGACGCAAGCCGGAAGACAAGACGCAAGGCAAGTCGCAAGCCGGAAGACAAGACACAAGACACAAGACAAGACGCAAGACAAGACGCAAGACAAGACGCAAGAGAAGACGCAAGACAAGACGCAATTAGAGAATTAATGTAAGACAAGACGCAAGACAATTAATGCAAGACAAGACACTAGACAATTAATGCAAGCCAATTAATGCAAGACAAGACAAGACAAGACAAGACAAGACAAGACAAGACAAGACAAGACAAGACAAGACAAGACAAGACAAGACAAGACAAGACAAGACAAGACAAGACACACCCGGACCCTTAAAATGAAATTGTGCGCGCTTTCAGGCAGCGGATACAAATTTTATAGCACAAATATACCAATCAATTAATTAATTAATTGTCCGGGCACTGATGTTACTGCTGACTTCCCAAAACTTATTTCCCTTCTGAGAGAAGACACAAGACAAGACGCAAGACAAGATGCAAGACAAGATGCAAGACAAGACGCAAGACAATTAATGCAAGACAAGACACAAGACAAGACGCAAGACAAGACGCAAGACAAGACGCAAGACAAGACGCAATTAGACAATTAATGCAAGACAAGACACAAGACAATTAATGCAAGACAAGAAACAAGACAATTAATGCAAGACAAGACGCAAGGCAAGACGCAAGCCGGAAGACAAGACACAAGACACAAGACAAGACGCAAGACAAGACGCAAGACAAGACGCAAGACAAGACGCAAGACAAGACGCAAGACAAGACGCAAGACAAGACGCAAGACAAGACGCAAGACAAGACGCAATTAGACAATTAATGTAAGACAAGACGCAAGACAATTAATGCAAGACAAGACACAAGACAATTAATGCAAGACAAGACACTAGACAATTAATGCAAGACAAGACACAAGACAATTAATGCAAGACAACACACAAGACAATTAATGCAAGACAACACACAAGACAATTAATGCAAGCCAATTAATGCAAGACAAGACAAGACAAGACGAGACGAGACGAGACGAGACGAGACGAGACGAGACGAGACGAGACAAGACAAGACAAGACACACCCGGACCCTTAAAATAAAATTATGCGCGCTTTCAGGCAGCGGATACAAATTTTATAGCACAAATATACCAATCAATGATAATGATAAGACATTTCTCATACGTTTAATATAGGTAAAATGTTTGTTTTTTTAATTGTCCGGGCACTGATGTTACTGCTGACTTCCCAAAACTTATTTCCCTTCTGCCGAGAGAAGACGCAAGACAAGACGCAAGACAAGATGCAAGACAAGACGCAAGACAATTAATGCAAGACAAGACAAGACAAGACAAGACAAGACAAGACAAGACAAGACAAGACAAGACAAGACACAAGACAAGACGCAAGACAAGACGCAAGACAAGACGCAAGACAAGACGCAAGACAAGACGCAAGACAAGACGCAAGACGCAAGACAAGACGCAATTAGACAATTAATGCAAGACAAGACACAAGACAATTACACTGTAATGCAAGACAAGACACAAGATACAAGACGAGACGAGACGAGACAAGACGCAAGACGCAAGACGCAAGACGCAAGACGCAAGACGCAAGACGCAAGACGCAAGACGCAAGACGCAAGACAAGACAAGACAAGACAAGACAAGACAAGACAAGACAAGACAAGACAAGACAAGACAAGACAAGATAAGACAAGACAAGACAAGACAAGACCCAAGACCCAAGACCCAAGACAAGACGCAAGACAAGACGCAAGACAAGACGGAAGACAAGACACAAGACACAAGACACAAGATAAGATGCCAGCTAGATAATTTAATAATAATTGTAAGCCAATATTAAAATAGACATCTTTTTCTACTTACATGTACTTGTTAAATACAGTAGAATAAATTATTATATCTTTCTGTGTTTTTGCTTGGTTTTCCAGATCATACTCTAGCCCAAAAAAGACATAAAAATTTATAAGATAATAGTACATACAATAATACACTGTAATAATACACATAGGATATACAATAATACACTGCATGTAACACAATGACACAGTCATGAATACAATGCAATCAATGTTAGTACATTGCAAAACTATACAATACAAAACTTTACAATACTCTAATTAATTAATTAATACAATTATGCAATACAGGTAACTTACAGTACAATAAAAACAATGCAGTGCAGTACCGATAATTGCAATACAGTGCAGTGAACTGCAGCGAAGTACAAGACAGTGAAGTGGAATGCAGTAAAATACAACACTGTGCAGTGAAGTGCAGTGCAATACAGTATTACAATACAATACAGTACAGCTGTAGTACTGTACAGTACAATCCAGTGCAGCACAACACAGTGCATTACATTACATTACATTACTGATAACAATACATTATACAGTACAGTACAGTACAGTACAGTATAGTATTAAGAACATTGCAGTGCAATGAATTTGTGCAGACTCATTACATGATAACGATATATAAATATATATAAGTATATACATGTAGAGTATGCGAATCAGAGGTAGAAAGCTTGTTGTCACATGGACTTCCCACCAAAAGTGGGGAAAGCATGTGATTGGTCAATTACTAAATATGCGTAATTAATTATTATTTATGACAAAAGTTGTTTTTGAAGGAATGGATATGAATATGAATATATTTAATGTTGCTCCCCAAAAGGGGCTTTTCAGAAACATGAATTACAGAATTAAAAAGGTAATTAGGTTAAATTAAGTAAAAATATGCGAACTAATTATATATACATAGGAGTATATGAATATATTAACTCCTAATTACTTAAAAATCTCCTAAAGAAATCATGCCTTAATAAACATTTGAATACATCAACTGAACTACCGTACATAACTTAAGGTTATTTTCAAAATCGTTCCATAACATCACTGATCTATAATAAAAAGTTCTTGATGTTTCTGTATCAGTCCAATGTCTGGTATACCGCAGTAAATCATTGCAAACGCTTCTGATGGTGCAATTTGAGAAGATTCACTTGAATGTGAGTCATGCGATTGTAAACCACCAAAGCAAAGCTGTTGTCATCTTCGTAAACCAAATGTTCTGTGAAGGTTTTGTGGAAGTCTGCCATCCAATTTATCAACTTTTCTTCAAACACAATGTGCTTGGATACATGTTCTGCCATAAAATGGAATGCATTCTAGCATGTTTAATTTTAGTATTTTTTATTCTTAAAACACCATGTGACTAGAACAAGCTTCCTGCCTCTGATTTACAGACTTTACATGTATATAATTATGTTGACTATGCAGTGCAGTACAATATTTAGCCCGCAAGCAGGCTCTCTCAACGCGCCCTGTGAAATGAGAGCCTGCAACAAACCTAGGGGTAAATCGCAATCTTGTTCCCAGAGCCCACGTTCCCCACCCAGAAACGAGAGACTCTGGGATAATCCGTTTATCGATATTTCATTGGCTGATGAACATGATTACTCTTCTTCTGGATCACAAGAATCCTGTGATGGCGTGAATGGATTATCCCAGGGTCTTGTTTCCCGGGTGGGGAATGTGGGCTCTGGGAACGAGATTGGGTAAATCGATAACACCTACTTAATTAATATGTAAATGTCGTGAATCAAACCAATCACATTCTTCCGGAAGTCTGTGTAAAGCCCTCATTCAAAGCACAATCCGAAGATGTAAATTTCACACCATCAACTATACTGTACATGTTACGGAAAACTAAAAAAATCTGTTTATAAGAAAGGCAGTAGCAATGTAACGCATCTAACGATTATCGGGTATGTAGTTAGAAGTTCAAAATATTCAACTTTAGACTAAAAACCTGTAGCAAAACAGTTTAGCGATGCATGTGAGTTTGAATGTACATACCACGATTAGATCTTGACAACCTCAGATCTTAAAAGTTTTATAAGTTTGCGATCTCTAATTTGTGGATTTGATTTCACAAGAAACATTGACAAATTGTTATTCGAGATTAGGTGTTTGTGATTCACGGCATTCACTGATCGAGGTGATGGTGAAAGAATATCATCAAGATAGAAACGATGACAATTGCTTAGACACAAAAGTTTAAATGCAGAGTAGCGCTTCTCATGTTCAAGTTGCATAAGGTCAAAACGAAGACTTTCACAAACAGCTGTATACATGTAGGCTAACGAACATGAAATAAATTACGCTCCTTCATACATGTAGCTAGGGCAGGTGCGAAAACATAATGTAAATAAACATATAGACACTTTCAGACACTTTCAAAGCTGTGTTCAAAGATAGCCAACATATAAAACCAGGTGCGTATGTAGTCTAAACAGCGACATATTAATAGGTAAGAAATTTAAGCGTTTTATCAAATTTAGCAAGACTTCCCGTCTGGCTGTTGAGTTGCAAAACTAGGTCATTCTGAACTGAATAACTGGTAGCCTGCAAGCCAACTGGCTTCGATATTAATACCAGATGCACAAATTGGACAATATCAATTAAAGTTCCAGACACTTCTAAGGCTTAGCACAGACATTTAATGCCAGAAAGAAACTTCATTTGAAAAAGAACTTACCTCATTTGGCAATAATCTTTATTACACAAATTAAGTGAATGTGTAATCTCCTCTTATTAATATATTTTGAAGTTTTGAACAGCACATTATTAGGGACCTTAAGCAAGCTAGGACTACGACGGCAATTAAGTTACTACAGTACATTTAAAAGAAACCATGGATGGGGATATTGTATATTGTATGCTTTATGTATTTTGTAGACCTTTAAAAAGCAGCCATAGCTTCGATAACATGGCATATAATAGTCAAACGCCAAAGTAAACTAACAACTTTTGCTGTTCCTTGCCATGTTGTCGTCTTGAAAATGGGAAAACGCTTCAGTTGACGTTGTTTGTGCAACGAGGACAGTGTTGGGATTACTCTTCGGACTGCAAATTATTCAATGCTTTGTTTTTGTTGAGAAATACTATTGTACTCGGGTCGTAACCCGGATCTACTGTACTTTGCTATTTGTTACATGCATTGTTGATAAAATTAATTTATTCTGCATTAATTTTGTTTGACCAATAGAAACTCGTTGCCACCAAATTCGACCAATAGAAATACGCGGCCTCTAATGGCCATGAGTGATGAAAAAAAAAAATGTTTTGTTGCAGGCCCACATTTCACAGCAACAGGAGGGCTGCCCGCAGGCTATACAATATTATAAAAATTATCTATTTAACAAATAGATTCCATTTTGCCGTTGTCTGTTCAGTTATAGATGCACAGATGATGTCACAATGTGGTAAGAACAAAATAGTGGCCCACAAGATGCAGTCGAGTGGGTCACTGATGTTCTTACCACGTTGTGAAGTCTTCTGTGCATCTATAACTGAACAGACAACAAAAAAATGGAATCATAGAAAAATTATGTTTTAGCAAACTTGAAAAAGAAAAATCACTTCATCTGACATGATCTATGATCTATACAAATCAAGCAACGTCATTGACTTGTGATGTTACAGTGTGATCCATGATTGGTTTAGAGAAATCAGACCACGTCAGTGATGTAATATGTGCATCTGTCCTTTTATAGATCACGGCTATCGACCAATAAAAATGCATGTACTATTCAAATTATTGTATAAAATACAATACAATACAATGTTATGAAATGCAATATGCAATACTTAGCACTCTGCAATACAAATTATACAAAAAGGTTTAATAGACCTTTTTAGACACTGAAAAAATATACAAAATAAAAAAAATATTTACAACACGGTAATACTTTCAAGCAAAACAATTAAATATAATGCAATACACATGAATATGTATGTATAATCATCTTATTCTTATGTTAAATTTGGTGTTCTATACTGTACGATTTATAGTTTATTAAAGTTCTGGTCCAAACTTGATAACAAAGAGTTGCAAAGAGTATTACAAGCACAAAATGTTTAACTAACAAAATACAAAATATATTTATAGAATACAAAACCTTGTAACGATTTAACGTGCTTTAACATGCCAAAAGTTCTTTGATATTTGATGGTCAGACACTGTCAAAATTTCTATTTTTCGAAAACTTCGAAGATACAAAATATGCTTTATCCCGCAGTGGAATATTGGAATTTCATCCAAGATACAAAATACTATTACTCATAGTTCACACTCCTTCAGTTTACTAACCTCTTTCTATCAAAGCAACGCGATTTCTTCAACTTTTGGCATCGTTTGTCGTGATCAATCTTCGTTTCCAGTTTTTGTTTGTACAGGGCTGTCGCAGTGTTTAACAAGTTTCTTGACGTCAAAAATGCACACCTTCAGTCAGGTAGCACGGAATAAACAACAGAGGTTTTCTAAGGCACGACTTTGATCACAGATGATGACGCTTTTCGTAGACGTTTATTATAAAAAGATGGATCCATTTATTAGACTGAACCAAACCATCCCGCGCCACTTCTTGCACGCCACCGTCACCACGGGAAATTTCTTGAGATTCATGAGATATGATTGGCCAATAGCACCGACTTTAATCCGACAACTTCCGATGATACATCTAGCGTGCTCCTTTTTGTAACCTTGTTTTCTGAATATAAAATCTCTTTTTTTACTTTAAATTTTAGCTTTTTCACGGCATATTCGTTAGCTAAAAGCTTCAACTGAATGTCGTTGTTAAGTTAAGTAGTTTTTTTGGATACAAAGAATAATATTCTTATATAATTATATGCGCCACATTTGTTTATTCTACGCGAGATTAAATAATCAAACGAGAACGCAAGTCATCGCAAGTTGGCAGTCAGAAATTTCTGTGGCGGTCGTTCAACCACCCAAATTAACAAAATAAAGGTTTCATGAGTGTTTTAAACAAGTTTTAACTTTGTCACGGTACATGATATTTTCGGGAAACTATTCAGAGCGGCTGGCTGAGATAGCGTGACTTGCCAGCCAACTTGCGATGACTAATTGCGTTCTCGTTTGATTAGGGGCTTTAAAAATACAACAGCGAAATATTTTACACCGTACAGCCGAAATAGAACTGTCGTATTAAATAATCAGGTGAGGCTGGAGTTGTTGATAATTGTTCCCCAAAGGACAAGGACCCAAGAAACGAAGTTTTTTAGCAAGATGAAACGAAGGGTCATATAGCAATATTTAACGAAGGTAAGCTGACCTTTTACCTCGTATATCTTGAATGTTATCGCGCTTTTGGATACATATAGCCATAGGATTATGTTTAGAATACATTTGTCAAAACAATTAAATGACTCCAAAATGTCATTGTACTGTGTACATTTATACTATACATTTTGTATGCAGTGTGTATATAACTTAAGCTGTTGTTCTTACTGTAACTGTCCTATCGTATGTAAATAGTGTATTAGTCCTTGTCTTAGTATTTATTCTGTGGTCCTTATAAATGCTTGATTTCTTTATTTTGTTGAAATGTTGTCATATATAAACTACACTAACTATATTAAAATTTCCAACTATTTATGATTTTGTAATGCATTTTTTAATATTTAACAATTAAAGCCTTTATTTCTTTGTTTTTGAAAGTTTTCTATGTAAACAATGAAATAAATTATTCTTAAATATTAGTACAAAGTTACCGGGTGGGTGACATGTACATCTTACATTCAAACTCAATAATTTTTACAACTGCTCTAATTAGGCAGTGAATATTTTGTAGCCCAAGCCCTTGTATAATGTATATACTATAAAACACAATGCATGTTTCAGCAATTTTACTGTAGGAGTACTGTACTGTATGTATGTATAAACAATTAAAATGCAATATTATGGGATTATGTTCATGACCCATCTTTTTTGACTAATAATTTTACTTAAAAATTCCAATATTAGCCCATCATATTATGATAGTACTATGCTCAATTTTTGGTATGGCTCGGATAAAAATGGTACGCGTACCAATTTTACCCATGCTTGGACCATCTATTTACAAGGTCCCAAGCATGGATAAATTGGTACAGGTAGCAATTTAACCAAGCCATACCAAAAATCAAGTGTAGTGTAAATGGCCTTAATATCTTAAATATATATTCCCCCTGTAATAAATGACCGGTCACTTACTGTCACAATGTCACATACAAACATTAAAATAATTAATATATATATATATTAATATATTAATTAGGTTGAATATCATTATTCATATATTTCTTTCTCCATTTATGACTACTGTATGTCCTTGCAGATCTGCTTGATTGACAGCAATTTAGGTAAATGACAGAATCAAGAATGGAAACAGCTACTGTAATTTGCAACACAAAACCTACATGTACTACTGGTTCTTGGTGCATCCCTAGGCTGGGAGCATTTAAACATTAGAAAGGACACTTTCATACATTTATTAGAAGCAAGATATTTTAAGTAATTATTCAGAGGGATTTATGGCATATATAACCCCAACATGTGTAGGATGCTCAGTAGGGTGCAAAAGATGTAAATAATTGGGGAGTCATGTACACCTTCAGATAATCAGAGATCATTCTTTATAAGCAGCACTTTAAATAGAATTTACATCAACCAATAAAGTGATTGTTGCTTTGGTGTATTATGGTTATGAAGAAAATAATCCCCCACTGCCCCCACTCCCCCCTTTACTTATAAGTAATAACATGACTGGAGGGAAATTAGTGATTACAAATCTTCCTGAGGCAAAGGGGAAATTTAATCACTAATTTCCCGAAAAGTCATGTTATTAGTTTGTAATATTATGATTGCCGAGGAAAACTTTGAGAATCTTACCGACAGGAAATTTACACGGTTGATCAGAGAAGTTGCATCTAATTTTCCCGTGCATGTTGATGAGGGAAAATATATGCTAGCGGGAAATTTAGAAGAAGACAAAGGAAAAATTTCCCTCTTGCATGAGCAATGAGGGAAATACAAGGTTTACATTCCCTCAGAGAACAAAAGAATCCGAGGTGATCATGTTATTATGATAGTAATAGTTAAATTCATTACTGTGAGCACAGTTGGCATGTGCTGTTAGGCTAGGGTGCTTCCTCCCTGGCACCACTGCAGTAAGTTAAGCCTGGTTGGACGGGCTTAGTACTTGGATGGGTGACCGTCTGGGAATATATAACCCCATTCTCGAGCTTGAGACTCATGTGAGTAGAGTTTTATTTGGTCTCTCCTGTGCTTTGAGTTTTTTTTTTGCAGGGTTCTCTGGTTTTCCTCCCTCGCAAAACCAACACCTATAATTATATACATGTAGGTCTAAGCTGTAATCTGTGGTCTGATGTGTTGTTGGCTGCCTGGAGCACCTTTAATATGCCTTCAACTCAGCCATGTTAAATTTCAATATGTAAATTGCTCTTGAAAAGCTCCTTGTGGGAAGAAGTAATTAAAATATGTACTGTATGTAATAGGAAATTTGTGAGTTTTTTTCAATTTATAGGAACCTTTGTTATTCCACTTACTGTAACTGAAGCTCTGATATGGACAACAAGGGCAAAGTTGGTGAGGCCCACTATAGGCCTTTAAAAATAGTAATTGAAATTTACATTACTCTTCTGTCTTACAATTATTTGACAAAAAGCCCATCACAAATTAAATGCAATGACTCATACTTTTTTTGGTACTTATTAAACTTTTAAAATTATTACCGGTAATATATTTACAGACACAAACTAATGCATGCTAAAAACTGAACAAAATACTAGTACAATACATACAGTACAACATCGAATTAAATGACATTGTTCTGTCAACTTTAACTATAACATAACATTATTTTGTCATAACATAACCATAATAACGTATTTGCAAACAACAATTAGACAAAGTTCAGTCCTACTGGTCATGCTATGTAAATTTGAAATTAACCAAGCATACAGTACATGTAGGAATAGGTAATGCTACTGAAATATTTAATTACCAACAAATCAAGCAAAATATATCTACTGTAGTGATGTAATAATTACTTTTTAAAAATGCATTGACCTAAAACTAGCCTTACAGCAGTAGTCATGCAAATTAGTGATCATGCTGTACTGTAAGCATGAACAAAAATTTCTTCAGAAAATATCTGTTTTTGAGTGCATTAATTTTGCTTGATTTTTGAATATTTATATAATATATAATTAATATATTAGATTTAAATTTCAATAACCTGTTTTGTTGCTATGCTCAGATCATTTCAAATTTGCATAACACAACTGTTGCTATTCTAATTAGCGTCGCTACTGTGGTTTACAGTATGCAACTAGTCTTGCAAAAATATATCATCATTGTTGCATGATAAGTCACAAAAAATAACAGTGCATTTATACAGTAACTGGGTAAAATCATACCTGAACTTACATCTGTCACTACTTAGAATTGCATGCAAGAATTCTTCACTCAGTTCTCACTTTGTCAGCCAGTTGAAGCAAAGTATAGTTCTTTAGCAGGTGGCACAATTTCGGCTCAACTTCAATCTTTTGTTTCACGTACTGTACTAGCTCTCTTGTGATGGACTTGTTGGTCTCAATTAAGTCTTTGAAAGTATCTTTAAAGATGTCATATTCATCGTCTTTAAACAACTTCTGGTAGCTCTCTTTAGAGACACAAGTAGATGGTGACACCACACTTGGTGAATATTCACTGCCATCATCACTCTTCTTCTGTTTTGTCGTAATATTTTGTTTGAATTCCAATCCTGTTAAGACGTTGTTGTGGAGTTTCATTGGGAAGTGATGGCAATACTGACTCCACATTCTTAAAGAATGATCGGATAATTTTTGTCCCGAACTTTTGATGGAGAAATCTCACAAAGAAGTGGATGACCATTAGCAATTTCTCTTATGTACATCTTCCATTGTGATGGATTTGTTATTAATATTGGTGGCAAAGAGGTCTTTTAAGGCTGCTTCAAGGAGCCACTTACGTCTTCTTGGCGATATACTGTACAGTCAACTTCCTTTGAGGTGGATGGGATTTTCCCAGAGACATCTTCCTTTGGGCAAGACTGTTCCACATGCATTATTTTGGTAACTACAGTATAAAGGTATTTGGATGTTTGTACAGCAGATTTAGCTTTGGCTTGCATCAAGTAATACCAATCATCTGTTGACCTGTTGTGGACCATCAAGCCAGCCAAGTTTTCTCTTTGGCCTTCATCACTCTGGTGTACAGCAGAAACAGCTGCCTTTCGAAAAGCAGTAGCACCACCAGCACCTGCTTCCTTACCAAAAACTTTTCCCCAGCAGCTGCCTACAATTGTACTGTATCTGACAACCAATTTGTGATGATTGCATTGGCTGATTCCTCCAGGTTAAAAACACCTGTGCTGCATCATCATTGTCATTAGCAATTGAATTTCTAAATTTAGAAATGAAAATTTCCATCCACTGGTGTTGGTGATGACAACAAGATAAGATGAGCTGGGCCATGGGTATAGTGAAAGTCTTAGTTGTGTTTCTTCACTTTTACCACCAAACAACCATCCTCCTCATGTGCCTTTCCAAACTCCCCACGTGTCATATTTGCTAATGCACCGGATCTGCTGCCATTGTTTATGCACAGTAAAGTCAAGAGATAGTATCTGACGACTGTATATTCACATTGGCTAGGTATTGTGCCAGAAGGAAGGTCCTGAAAGTCACCTAGTGCTTTAACTGCTGCTCTAGCCAAATCTGATGAATCAAAAGCTTTCACTTGCTCAGGAGTTTTCAAATTTATCAAGTCATCAAGTATTTTTTCCCCAAACCGATCTTTCATAATTTGTAGTCAGACTTGTTCCATACCTTAATTTGGGCCCTCAAACAACTTAACACTTCTGGTGGAACATCAATTTGTGGAGGACTCTCGCATTCCAGAAAAATGTAGAACTGGTTTAACGCACCAAGACAGGACTTGACTGTCCCAGGTCGTTTTTCCTTTTCAAATTTGGACAGCTTTATCCCTCAAGATTTGCTTATCGACAGGTTGGGTTGTTCTTTGTCAATATATTCGATAACCAGTTGCACTTGCCATGAACACTGAACTGCACAACGTTTATCCTTTCTTCCACCATGTGGACCCTAAAGCCACTCTTCAAATTTTGTGAATAAACCTTCATGCTGTGGTGGGCGAGTTTTCGGTACATCTGAACAGTCCCTGTCAATCTCCATACAGCTACTGTAGGTATCACTTTCATCATCTGAAGTAGCATCAATATCAAAACCTTCTTGGTTACTGGTAGCAGTTGTTCTTTGATCTGGACACGAGTGAGATGAAGTTGATGGAAAGTCATTTTTTTCTGCCAACTGCGCCACTCATTTCTCTTTACTTTGAAAGATTTCTGGATAATCTGGGCAGTCATCTTCTGAGTTGTCCTCGTCACTAGTGGGGTACACTTTTTTAAAAATACTTCCATGTTTTTTCTTTTGTTTTGACTCTCCAGCAGATTCAGAAGATGATAATTATAACCACCACTTCGTGTCGTACAGCTGAAGCTAAGCTACTCCTGTATATTTCACTGCCATGTTTCATCTCGTGGAAATCTGTCAGATGGTTGTGTAGCCTTTTCACTACAGAGTGACATTCAGGTACTGGGCATACTGTATCATGCTCTTAAACTCCCGCTTTGCCTTTCCTTTCTTTGATGTTTGTTTCTTATCTTTACGCAACCCAAACACATTAAGGACACCACTTGCATCATTTGCGCTCCATTTGTGACGTTGCCTCAGGTGGCGGGGAAGGTGGCACACAACAGCAGTACAGGATGGAAAAGGGCATCTATGTCTAGCCCTATCACTCTTTTTCTTTTCTTTTCTTTACCATTCTTTTTCTCTTGTTTATCACTCTTTCTCTCTTCTTTTGAATTGCACTCTTCAATGAGCTTTTCACCTCCGGGATTCTCACCGGTATCCACAACCTCCTCAGCTCGGGCTTCCTCCATTTGCTTAATCAAGATAAATAAATCAATAATTACAAAACTGTACATAATTAAAATAGATTGAATCACAACATACATTACACTAGATTGTAAGACATTACGTTACATTGTAAAACATTATACTACATTGCAAGACATTACACTACATTGCAAGACATTGCGCTACATTGCAAGACATTACGCTACATTGCAAGACATTACGCTACATTGCAAGACATTACGCCACATTGTAAGATATTATAGCGTATAATGTATAATTATACAATCTAGCGTATCTTCGTACAATGTAGCGTAATGTCTTACGCTACATTGTACGAAGATACGCTACATTGTACGACGATACGCTACATTGTAAGACATTTTATAACATAGCTTTGATATAGCAACGTTTTTGATTGGCCGTCGTGCGTGCTCCATAACTCGATGGAGCACGGCAAAAAAGCGCGGGGGAAAATTTCAAAACAAAACTGAGTTTTAAATTGACTTTTTACGGCCTTTATATTATCAAAATACCGAGTAATTTAATTTTATTGAGTAATAAAGAACAACGACCTAGAAGACATTAACTGGGTCTGGATAACCGAGTTTAAACTGTCCTTTTGGTTGGATTTTAGTGAACAAAAAAGACTTGGCTACGAAAGTAGAAAAACACAACAACCAAAACGATTCGCCAGCTTGTGAAAGGATTTAATGCTATGTTATAAAAGAAATGGCTCATGGTTTAGTGTGCTCCATCGAGTTATGGATGCACGCGGGAAATTGGGAGAGCACGAAAAAATCATAAGAGTTGGTCGAGGCGTAGCCGAGTTTGGCATGGCCAAACCATGAGCCATTTCTTAAATATTATACGCTACATTGTACGAAGATAGATAGATAGATAGATAGATAGATAGATAGATAGATAGATAGATAGATAGATAGATAGATAGATAGATAGATAGATAGATAGATAGATAGATAGATAGATAGATAGATAGATAGATAGATAGATAGATAGATAGATAGATAGATAGATAGATAGATAGATAGATAGATAGATAGATAGATAGATAGATAGATAGATAGATAGATAGATAGATAGATAGATAGATAGATAGATAGATAGATAGATAGATAGATAGATAGATAGATAGATAGATAGATAGATAGATAGATAGATAGATAGATAGATAGATAGATAGATAGATAGATAGATAGATAGATAGATAGATAGATAGATAGATAGATAGATAGATAGATAGATAGATAGATAGATAGATAGATAGATAGATAGATAGATAGATAGATAGATAGATAGATAGATAGATAGATAGATAGATAGATAGATAGATAGATAGATAGATAGATAGATAGATAGATAGATAGATAGATAGATAGATAGATAGATAGATAGATAGATAGATAGATAGATAGATAGATAGATAGATAGATAGATAGATAGATAGATAGATAGATAGATAGATAGATAGATAGATAGATAGATTGATTGATTGATTGATTGATTCACTTTTATTTCAATACGGTAGTTTCATAAGTTAACACTTCTTTACATGAAAGCCGTATGATAATATATACATATATATTAAATATTTTTACAAATTTTATAAAATAAAAATATACAATAGATAATTATAAACAATTAAGATACACAATGACAATTTTTCAAATCAGACAATTTGTTTTTAAAAGTAGTTAGTGATTGCGGTATTTTAAAATCGTGTGGAAGAGAATTCCACATTTGCACACCTCTATACGAGAAGCTTCCCTTAAAACATTCAGTTCTGATAGATAGATAGATAGATAGATAGATAGATAGATAGATAGATAGATAGATAGATAGATAGATAGATAGATAGATAGATAGATAGATAGATAGATAGATAGATAGATAGATAGATAGTTTAATGAAGTTATAACTTACAGCATCAACCGGCTGAATTACAATAACTTTTACAGTGTTATAAAGATAATAAACTAATTAAACAAATAATTATAAAAAGGAGATAAAATTCAATAAAGTAAGAATAATTACACACATCTAAAAATTATCCTACAATCTTAACAAGAATATCTATAACAATTGTAAGAGATAAAACTATTCTTGAACCTATTGATAGTAGCTGAAACATGCGCCTATTACGTAGGCATACGGTAGTATTGTTTCGAGGAGGCAAAAGTTTATGCAGTTTATGTGAATTGTCATCAATAATCTCCTGAAACAACTTATCATTTAAAACCTGTCTTCTACTAGACAGCGTTGTAATGTTCAGGACTTGTAAAGCCTGGCTATAAGACAGTTCAGGGTACATAATACTGTACGTAATGCACGCTTCTGCAAACTCTCTAGATCATTGGACAGATACTGTGGTAATGCGCTATGAAAGACTTGACATGCATACTCTGTTATAGGGCGAATGCAAGTGATATACTGTAAAAGAGAAGGAGGTCATTAGTTTGTAATTTAGCGCGCTTAAGCTGTCTAGGAAAATACAAACGCGATACTACTTTCTTACAGATCTCCGTGATATGAGAGTTCCACTTAAGGTCGCTTGAAATTGTCAGACCTACATGTAATACCTTTACATGCAGAAGGGACAACCTCGATGTTCTTATCGTTGATTACAATGGGCTCCAACAGGTTACTAGATTTAGATTGTAAGACATTACGCTACATTGTACGAAGATACGCTAGATTGTAAGACACTATATTATGCTACTGTACATTGTAAGACATTACGCTACATTGTAAGATATTATACGCTACATTGTAAGACATTACGCTACACTGCACGAAGATACGCTAGATTGTAAGACACTATGCTACATTGCAAGACATTATAAAGACATTACGCTACATTGCAAGACATTGCGCTACATTGCAAGACATTGCGCTACATTGTAAGACATTACGCTAAATTGCAAGACATTACGCTACATTGCAAGATATTATAGGCTACATTGCAAGACAATACGCTACATTGTACGAAGATACGATAGGTTGTAAGACATTACGCTACATTGCAAGACATTACGCTACATGGTAAGACATTACGCTAAATTGCAAGACATCACGCTACATTGTAAGACATTACGCTACATTGTAAGACATTACGTTACATTGTAAGATATTATACGCTACATTGTAAGACATTACGCTACACTGCACGAAGATACGCTAGATTGTAAGACACTATGCTACATTGCAAGACATTACGCTATATTGCAAGACATTATAAAGACATTACGCTACATTGCAAGACATTGCAAGACATTACACAACATTGTAAGACATTACGCTACATTGTAAGATATTATACGCTACATTGTAAGACATTACGCTACACTGCACGAAGATACGCTGGATTGTAAGACACTATGCTACATTGCAAGACATTACGCTATATTGCAAGACATTATAAAGACATTACGCTACATTGCAAGACATTGCAAGACATTACACTACATTGTAAGACATTACGCTACATTGTAAGATATTATACGCTACATTGTAAGACATTACGCTACACTGCACGAAGATACGCTGGATTGTAAGACACTATGCTACATTGCAAGACATTACGCTATATTGCAAGACATTATAAAGACATTACGCTACATTGCAAGACATTGCGCTACATTGCAAGACATTACACTACATTGTAAGACACTACGCTAAATTGTAAGACATTACGCTATATTGCAAGATATTATACGCTACATTGCAAGACATTATACGCTACATTTCAAGACATTACGCTACATTTCAAGACATTACGCTACATTTCAAGACATTACGCTACATTGTACGAAGATACGATAGGTTGTAGACATTACGCTACATTGTAAGACATTACGCTACATTGTAAGACATTACGCTACATTGCAAGACATACGCTACGTTAAGATTTTAATAAAAATCACGTATCGAAAATAACGACTTTATATGATCGCATATTCGGAGGTAGAGGCATAGGTACTAACACTGAGCTGGTCTTACGTAACATACATGAAGTAGTTTACATTAAGTCAGCGGTACTGCGTTGGATATCCACCATTTTGGACAAAGCCAAGAGCCTGGTGACTACTTGTGAATTGTGAGCTTGTGTCAAAAAGATGGCCGAGAATAGCGAAGTAAGCAGATCAGTGGTCTGTGGATCAATCAACATTTCTTTGTTATTGTGAGGTATGGCCAAATATCTCGTTCCCAGTACTCTTCCCACTCAGTTCTGGTGCAATATTGTGGGCCAAGTACTGGGAGTGAGATTGAGTACTCTTTCTGTTTGATTCTAACAATCCAAATCGTGACTGAAGAAGCTTGAAGTCCACTCAAGACTTCAGTAAAATGGAATTGAAATAAGATTTTCATTTCTCTCAATGATCGCACTGCCGTGTTGTCGTTTTATCTCATGATCATAATTATTCAGAATGATCAGCGATCGTCAGCTGACAAGATCAAATTGTCTCCAATGAGCATAATAGAAACTTAAGTTTCAACATCATATTACACATCAATTCTGTTGCTATTTTGTGGAATTTGGTGGTCTGTGGTGAACTTTAGTACTGTAGGTAAACATCAGCATACTGTAAGTTGTCAAATGACAAGCCAGGAAAAGTAAAATTTTGGGGTCCAAGGATCAACCGTGTTATACCGAGTTGCGCATTATAACGATGCACGCTATAGTGAGGCTCCACTGTAGTAAACATTCACTACACTAAGCTAACACACTATTAAGCAACACCACACTGAGCTAACACACTATTAAGCAACACCATACTAAGCTAACACACTATTAAGCAACATCACACATCAGCAGGGCATGAGATTTGCGGTATCCCGATATCCCAGGGATACCACACTTTAAGTTTGGATACTGGGCATCATAAGCTCAGTATCCCGTGGGGATACCATGAAAATTAGGATAGTGAACAATTGTTGAGCAGCAAATTCTATGAGTGATTCTATCCCAATTAATTGTTGTCATTCTTCGCGTCTTGTCTGCAAATGTTGGTGGAAAATTTGACGAAGTTGACAACTGTAAATGATAGGCATACACAAAGTAGTACAGTACCTGCAAAAAGGAGTCATTGCTGGACAAAATGATCATAGGTTCTGGGAATGAGATTAAAATATTCAGCGTATTTTTTTCGATTTCGTGTTGTTAGTTGTTATTTAATACAGTCACACTACATAGTCCTGGATTTGATGCCTTTTGACAATGCCATGGACACTTTACAATTATGTTCAAGATATAAATAAACTAAATTATTAACACTCTTATCAATGTGTTATTGTACAGCTGGGCTAGGCATATACTAGTGTAGTATGAATAATGTTGTCAGCCAGACTGCAGGAAAGTTTGTAAAATGCACTAAGGAGATTCGTATATTTCTTATATGTGTAGGCAATTCAATTGTCAGCCTGAAACTGCACAACGGAGATCTCTGTTGTGCGGTACAAACTTTCCAGTCTATTGTTGTGTTAAATAAAAGTTAACCTCGTTTGGATACTGCTTATTGGAATATCTACGCAAGTGTGGGATACTAATTTTCAAGGAGGGATACCAGATTTTTAAGTGCCAGTATCCCACTGGATACTGCTGAAAATTTCAAATCTCATGTAATGCACTAAGCTAACACACTAGTAAATATTCACCACAATAAGCTAACACACTATTAAGCAACACCACACTATTAAGCAACACCACACTAAGCTAACACACTAGTGAACACCACCACACTAAGCTAACACACTACTGTGGTAAACAACACCACACTAAGCTAACACACTAGTAAACAACACTGCACTAAGCTAACGCACTATTAAGCAACACTGCACTAAGCTAACACACTAGTAAACAACACTGCACTAAGCTAACACACTAGTAAACAACACTGCACTAAGCTAACACACTAGTAAACAACACTGCACTAAGCTACTGTAACACACTATTAAGCAACACCACACTAAGCTAACACACTATTAAGCAACACCACACTAAGCTAACACACTATTAAGCAACACCACACTAAGCTAACACACTATTAAGCAACACCACACTAAGCTAACACACTATTAAGCAACACCACACTAAGCTAACACACTATTAAGCAACACCACACTAAGCTAACACACTATTAAGCAACACCACACTAAGCTAAACACTATTAACCTGTAACAACAATCAAGTAATCCTGTTTCTTATTGGTTGTTTAAAAACCAGAAATGAATCAAATGCAAAACAGGAAGTGAGCAATAATTTTCATCAAATGAATAAATTGGTCACACATAGCAAATGAATTGTAAAATTTTTTTAGGAATGCTTCTACTGTACATGTTGTGGCAATAGAAGCATTCTGTTGTAGCAATAGAAGCATATTCTGTAAAATATTGTTGCAATATATTCCTCAAGTTGAACAATTCATTTGATAAGATTCATTGACAACTTCCTGTTTTGAATTCTGTTTTGAATTTGATTGGTGTTTGGCAAGTAATCCTGTTTCTTATTGGTTGTTTAAAAACCAGAAACCAATCGAATGCAAAAGAGGAAGTTAGCAATAACTTTCATCAAACAAATTGGTCATAACAATTAATCAATAGCAAATGAATTGCAAGATATTGTAGGAACACTTCTATTGCCACAACAGTAAACAACACTGCACTAAGCTAATACACTATTTAATATACTATGTACATGTAACACTGCACTAAGCTAATACACTATTTAATATACTATGTACATGTAACACTGCACTAAGCTAATACACTATTTAATATACTATGTACATGTAACACTCAACTAAGCTAATACACTATTTAATATACTACAGTATGTAACACTGCACTAAGCTACCAGCATAAAAATCTCACCACCTAATTAATGGGATGTGTTCACAACAAGCTTGCAACAAGCTTGTTAACCATGTTAACAAATTGTGATTTTATCAAGCTGATACAAGCTTCTTGTTGTCAACCTTGTAGCAACTTGTTAAGTGCAAAGCGGTAAGTTGTTGAACAACTTGTTACAAGTCCATTAAAGTCATCAACATTGTTATACAGTTGTCAACAACATGTTACAGACTTGTTAACAAGCTGGGAACAACCAGTGTGAATACATCCAGGTAATACATATAGCTTGTTGGAATAGCCTTGTAACAACTTGCTTGAGGGAAGGAACCCAGGTGTTTAAATAAATTATGTATTGATGTGTATTTTAACATACTATTAAACAACAGTGCACTAGCTAACACACTATTTAGGCATACTGCACTAAGTAAGTGTTAACACGATATTAAACTACACTACGCTAACACAATATTAAACAACTTTGACTGCACCACATGTATAAACAAACACAATATTAAGCCACACTACACTATATTAAAGCTAACACAATATTTATAAACAACTGACTGCGCTAAATTATAACTAACACACTATTAAACCACACTACACCACGTCAATTTGTAAAAATATATGTGAAAATAAAATCTTTTCATTTAATACCAAATCATTGATATAACGTGCTTTTTATGCATATGCAATACAGTAAGAGCCAACCATTTTAGGTCTTCATTTAACTCATGAATTATTAACATTAATTCAAAAATACTTAGCATACCTTGATCAAAAGTCACCCAAAAGCCTTCATAACGTCAAAATATTGAATATTCCTCAAATACTATCCCTGATTCCTTCAGATTCTTTTCCCTTTTGGCGAAGACAGAACGAAAAGCAACAACTTAACAGCCTTGTCGATTACTAGTTCCCAGTCCTTTTACTTATCATCTTTAAAGAAATTAAAAAATAATTGAATATTGCACGTATATTATGACATAGTTTCTATTTATATTTACAAAATATTAAGTGAACTTACCTAAAGTGATAAAGACCAAAAACCAAAATCTCGCTTTGCTGTCAAAATTAGTGAGTTCCAGCTACAACTTTAGTGTTTTTAATACCACTCATACTTGAATAATGGCTTTGCACTTGGCCATTTAAAAAATTTTCTAGGTACAAACTGAATTTTCAGGTTACAAAAAGAAACGATTCCTTTTTGTAACTTGCGTTTTTGGCGTGAAAACTTAAATAAAATAAACGATTTTTATGTTAAAGGGTCGTATTAACATTTTGCGCTGATAAGTACGTCTACATGCCAAGTTTCCGCCCTCCGCTGGGCGGGGGCGGGGAAGCGGAGATAAGACCCTGGGTACGAGGTTGCAAAAAGCCTTGTTAAAGTATACCAAACTTACCAAAAGATTATTTCAGCTCGTAACTTTTTAACCAAACACGTGGGATAGACAAGGGCATTACAGAAGTGATAAGGCTCCTTGCAACCTTTCAGCCTTGCTTGGTTTGGTGAAAAAAGATTAATTGAGCGTTTACACAACGTTATTCCTTTATGTAACCTGCGCGACGTTTTCCGAAGAAAACTCTTAAAAATAGTTAGTGAACACTTTTCCCAAATAAATATGTTAAAGAAAACTGTTTTATCCTTATCTAATTTTGCAATAACCGCAGGCATTTTAAGAAAGGTTACATAAAGGAACACACATCTATCCTTAGATAGGAAGGATGGATGAATGGATGAATGGATGGATGGATGGATGGATGGATGGATGGATGGATGGATGGATGGATGGATGGATGGATGGATGGATGGATGGATGGATGGATGGATGGATGGATGGATGGATGGATGGATGGATGGATGGATGGATGGATGGATAGATAGATAGATTGAAATCTTTATTTAAAGACGGTAGTTTCGTCAGCAAATTACAAATTAGTTATTTCCTGATCTACCCGAAAGCCGTCCAGTTAATATTATATCAATATATATACAGTATATAAGAATTAAATAAATACAATTTTTCGTTTATTACGTGTCGTTGCAGAGAGAAATTTGTCGAAGATGTTTTTTGAATAAGTCAATTGTATTTTTTGTAATTTGTACATTCGTATTTTAGGTAAGATATAAGCTTTCGATCCTGATATGATCGAGTGTTATGTTCGTTTATCGTACTTGAAAAATGAATCTATCAAGTATTGAGGAACAAGATTATTTGATATTTTGAACATCATTATAGCTTTACTATATATATAATCTTCTTTCATTTAATTTCTTTAATCCTAGTTCATGGAGTAATGGATGGATGGATGGATGGATTTTCACGACTTGCATTGCCTTATACAGTGTATAAAGAAAAAGAAACCCACTTAAAAAAATAATTATGTATTCTCTTTTATTTGAAAAGAATACATAATTAATTTTTAAGTGGGTTTCGTTTTTTGATACACTGTAGAGAAAAATTAAGGCGACATTGTCGCTGGTCACGTGACTATAATAAAAATTTCACGCATGCAAAATTTGCTTTTGAATAAGATTTTGTACTCGAATTACAAGAAACATGTAATGCGTCGTTTTAGTTTTAGCAAGATTTATGACGTTTCACGGTATCTAGGGTGTATTTTGATGGCAAATTTGTGTCATCCAACATGGCGGCCAAAAACAAAATGTGTTTTAATCAGCTAAACGTTATTTATTTCTACTAAAAATTGGCATGCTCGATATCAAATCGTTTTTCTACATGTTTCTTCAGGTTTGACTGTAAAAATTTTCTTTTGAAGAAGGTATTGTACATGCATGAAAATTACATGCATGCATTTTATTTTAGTCATGTGACCAGCTAGCCTACAATATTGACCGTTTAATTCCATATCTGCTATTTTAAGGGATTGAAAACACGTGACGTTTTAGCGCAAGTCGCCTATTGATCAAAACATCCTAAGAATTGTACTTTTATAGAAGACGCTCGCAATTACGTTCAGTTTTACATTATATTTAATTTGCAACGGCGTCAAAGTTGGCAACTTTAATGACGACTTTGCATGAAAAATTATATTTATTTGAGCAAATCCATCAGCAAAATTTTGCAAATTCGAAAACAGCAAATTTGAATAAACTATTGTGCAAAGTCGTGCAAATTTCTTTTCAAATTTGCTATAAATTTGCTATAAATATGAAGGTTCATATGGAAATTTATTGAAATACGCAAATTCATATGCATCACATTATTAGCAAATTACATGCAAATTTATTTATTATTCGCAAATTTGCAAATTTCAGACAAGCAGATTCACTGTCAGATTCATGCTTAATAAGTCTGAGTTTATAATTAATCCTGCATTATTAACAAAAGAAAATTGTTGTTTAATAGTTATTTACTAAAACATTACAGAATCATTTTTTTAATATTTTAGTTTTCATATCCATCAAATGTTTTAAAAGTATATATAAAATTAAAGTTTGTTGTAATAATGATTCTCTTTAAATATTCAACAACATAAGTAAAAACTGTTTTCCACTGGCGAATTTTGTCCCGCGAAGCGACCTTTTTCTTTTGTCGAGCCCTGGAGTGGAACGAATTAAAAATCTATTCCAATTTTGACAATAGAAATGTCGTTTCGCGCGACAAAATTCGCCAGCGGAAAACCGGGTTTAATTCTATAAAAATAAACACTCCCCGCAATTAGCAAGTTTTGTTATCATTTCACCGCAGCACCATTTCCTTTCGCGGTATAAAAGAATAAATTTACATGCAGCCATGAAACAAGTTAGATAAATCTCCTGAAGTCTAAACGTCGACATTAATTCAAATACTCGCTACGATCACCACGATCGCTAAAAAAACCACTGAAGATAATGATAGAAAAAACTACTGATAGAAAATATTCTATCTCGGCGATCGTGGCGATCGTTGAGTTTTTTTATGGAAACGGTGATTTTGCAATCTCGGCGACCTTGGCAATCAGCCGCGATCCGATCGATGTATATCACTATATATTTCGCGTAATACCTCCGTTCTTATCACGATCGGCAAATCTACGCGGAATCGCAACAAGTCACGGGTCATAAATCACATGTCGCGGGTTAAGGTCACGTTAAACAACTGGTATTAATCGTTTTCACTCGCGTGATCGGTAACAATTTGGGTGGTGAAACAATAAGAAACATTTGAAAAGGAACAGAGCAAAATTCCAATAGGATAAAGATAGTACACCAGTATGGCCGCCATTTCATTGTTTTGGTACACCAAATATTATTGTACATTCAAACATTATTATCGTTTTTTATTGGTCAACATTTACTTCAGTTAATTATGGCCGCCGTGACGGCATTGAGAATTAACTGAAGTAAATGCATGTTGACCAATAAGAAACGATAATAATGTTTGAATGTACAATAATAAATAAAGTATTATTACATCCCCGTTTAGGAGTTATAAAGGCTGGCGCGGCCTCTGGTAGCCGGGGCAGCTCGTACTAGAAGCGATTCTAAATCCAAGAACCAGAGTCCAGATGTTTTCTCTAAATACATTCAGTTCGCGCGCCAACATCTAAAAATAAAAAAATAAGAAACTGTTTTACCCAAAATATTGCAGATACATGTGACTGTGATCTAGCGAAGCTGCCAAGGACCAACGAGATTTTTTTGACGTTCATTTGTTTGTATGTTGGCTGTTTAATGACTAACGAACATATAGAAGAACCATCTCCCTGACCAGTTTCTATTTCTGCAGAAGCATGGTGAATTTTAACAAACATTTCACAATATTTAATATTATTGAGATAATTAAGTATAGACAATACGTACCAACCCTTAAAACATAAATTAACGTCATGAAGGCTCGTTTTCATAGGCGATTTTGGTAGCGATTGAAAACGAGCCTTCATGACGTTAATTTATGTCTTAAGGATTGGTACGTATATTGCTTATTGTCTGGTGTATGAACATTTATTTGTTTAGTATGAGGTTCAGTACTTTGGCGAGTCATTCCTTTAATAACGTAAGGTCTCATAACGTAACATACATGTATTTTGTGATTTTCACTACACAAACTAATTCGCGTATTCGGATAAGTTGAACCTATTTCAGGTCTCACAACGCAACGAAAGGTCCCGGAACGGAACGTGAGGCCTCGGAACGGAACGTAAAGTCTCGAAACGTAACGTCAAGTTTCACAACGTAACGTCTCACAACCTTAAATCTCACAACGCAAGGTTTCACAACGTAACGTAACTCGTAAGGTCTCGTAACGTAATGTAGGTCTCATAATGTAACGTAAAGTCTAACAACGTAACGTAAGGTCTCACAATGTAACGTATTAAGGTCTAGCAACGTAACGTAAAAACGGTCTGGCAACGCACCGTAAGATCTAGCAACGTAAGGTAAAGGCCGAACGTATGCTCAATACGTATCAATGAATGAGTTACGATTCAGCAACGTAACGTAAGCTGTTTCACAACGTAATTATAAGATTGATCACAACGTCCCGTAAGATCGATTACAACATAGACAATCAAGAAGACAATCTGGATTGTCTATATTAATACAATTACAACAAAACGTCTCACAACGCAATGCAAGGTCTTACAATGGTACGTAACGTTTCACCAAGTAACATAAGGTTTCATAACGTGTTAAACGTTAAATCTCACGACGTAACATAAGGCCAGGTCTCACAGTACGTAACCCAAGGCCTCAGAACGTAACGTAATATCTCGCAACAAATACAATATCTCATAACACAAAATTGGGGTTTTAACAACGTAACATAAGGTCTCACAACGTAAGACGAGATATCGATTTAAGAAGTTGGATTGTTTATCAGCTCAGAAATTTCACATGGCAAAATTCTAGAAATTCGATTTCTTTTCCACTATGTAGTTATTTTACAAATTATCCGGATAGCGTGACGAGGCCCCTATGCCAGCGGACATTCTTCCAAATAATATTTCTCGCTGAAAATTGGTAAATATACTTTATGCGGTGAGTTTAATAACATACCCAAAGATATCTGCTGTAGCGTGATGAGGCCCTATGCTGACGGACATTCTTCCAAATTATATTTCGTGCTGAAAATTGGTAAATATACTTCTTTCAGCGAGTTTAATCACATACTCGAATTTCAGTTTCGTACGATAAAAATAAACCAATTTGCAAATCTGGGTCATTTATAGAGCGTTTTCACTCACGTGATCGGTGGCCCCATGGGGGTGGTGAAACAATACGAAATATTTGAATAAGAAAGAGCTAATTCCCATACCGTACACCAATATGGCCGCCATTTCATTGTTTTGGTACACCAATATGGCCGCCGTGACGTCAGATGAAAACGCTCTATAGATCGACGTATAACTGCTGTAGCGTGATGGGGCCCCTATGCTGGCGGACATTCTTCCAAGTAATATTTCTCGCTGAAAATTGGTAAAAATACTTTACGCGGTGAGTTTAATAACATACCCAAATTTCAGTTTCGTATAATAAAAATAAACCAATATACAAATCTGGGTCATTTTATATGTTGACCTGTATCGACGTATAACTGCTGTAGCGTGGTGAGGGCCCTATGCTGACGGACATTCTTCCAAATGATATTTCGCGCTGAAAATTGGTAAATATACTTTATTCGGTGAGTTTAATAACATACTCGAATTTCAGTTTCGCACAATAAAAATTAATCAATGTGCAAATTTGGATCTGGATATCTATATAGACGACGGATATCTGCTGTAGCGTGGTGAGGGCCCTATGCTGACGGACATTCTTCCAAATAATATTTCTCGCTGAAAATTGGTAAATATACTTTATGCGGTGAGTTTAACAACATACCCAAATTTCAGTTTCGTACAATAAAAATAAATTAACCAATACACAAATCTAGGTCATTTTATATGTTGACCTGTATCGACGTATAACTGCTGTAGCGTGGTGAGGGCCCTATGCTGACGGACATTCTTCCAAATGATATTTCGCGCTGAAAATTGGTAAATATACTTTATTCGGTGAGTTTAATAACATACTCGAATTTCAGTTTCGCACAATAAAAATTAATCAATGTGCAAATTTGGATCTGGATATCTATATAGACGACGGATATCTGCTGTAGCGTGGTGAGGGCCCTATGCTGACGGACATTCTTCCAAATAATATTTCTCGCTGAAAATTGGTAAATATACTTTATGCGGTGAGTTAAACAACATACCCAAATTTCAGTTTCGTACAATAAAAATAAATTAACCAATACACAAATCTAGGTCATTTTATATGTTGACCTGTATCGACGTATAACTGCTGTAGCGTGGTGAGGGCCCTATGCTGACGGACATTCTTCCAAATGATATTTCGCGCTGAAAATTGGTAAATATACTTTATTCGGTGAGTTTAATAACATACTCGAATTTCAGTTTCGCACAATAAAAATTAATCAATGTGCAAATTTGGATCTGGATATCTATATAGACGACGGATATCTGCTGTAGCGTGGTGAGGGCCCTATGCTGACGGACATTCTTCCAAATAATATTTCTCGCTGAAAATTGGTAAATATACTTTATGCGGTGAGTTTAACAAACATACCCAAATTTCAGTTTCGTACAATAAAAATAAATTAACCAATACACAAATCTAGGTCATTTTATATGTTGACCTGTATCGACGTATAACTGCTGTAGCGTGGTGAGGGCCCTATGCTGACGGACATTCTTCCAAATGATATTTCGCGCTGAAAATTGGTAAATATACTTTATTCGGTGAGTTTAATAACATACTCGAATTTCAGTTTCGCACAATAAAAATTAATCAATGTGCAAATTTGGATCCGGATATCTATATAGACGACGGATATCTGCTGTAGCGTGGTGAGGGCCCTATGCTGACGGACATTCTTCCAAATAATATTTCTCGCTGAAAATTGGTAAATATACTTTATGCGGTGAGTTTAACAACATACCCAAATTTCAGTTTCGTACAATAAAAATAAACCAATATACAAATCTGGGTCATTTTATATGTTGACCTGTATCGACGTATAACTGCTGTAGCGTGGTGAGGGCCCTATGGCGACGGACATTCTTCCAAATGATATTTCGCGCTGAAAATTGGTAAATATACTTTATTCGGTGAGTTTAATAATATACTCGAATTTCAGTTTCGCACAATAAAAATTAATCAATGTGCAAATTTGGATCTGGATATCTATATAGACGACGGATATCTGCTGTAGCGTGGTGAGGGCCCTATGCTGACGGACATTCTTCCAAATGATATTTCGCGCTGAAAATTGGTAAATATACTTCTTTCAGTGAGTTTAATCACATACTCGAATTTCAGTTTCGTACAATAAAAATAAAGCAATATACGAATCTGGGTCATTTTATATGTTGACCCTATGCTGACGGACATTCTTCCAAATGATATTTCGCGCTGAAAATTGGTAAATATACTTTATTCTGCGAGTTTAATAACATACTCGAATTTCAGTTTCGCACAATAAAAATTAATCATTGTGCAAATTTGGATCTGGATATCTATATAGACGACGGATATCTGCTGTAGCGTGGTGAGGGCCCTATGCTGACGGACATTCTTCCAAATAATATTTCGCGCTGAAAATTGTTAAATATACTTCTTTCAGTGAGTTCATTGACATACTCGAATTTCAGTTTGGTACAATAAAAATAAACCAATTTGCAAATCTAGGTCATTTTGTCATGTTGTCCTGTTGTCGTGTAGGCCTGGCGGACATTCTTCCAAATGATATTTCGTGCTGAAAATTGGTAAATATACTTCACTCGGTGAGTTTAATAACATACTCGAATTTCAGTTTCGTACAATAAAAAATAATTAATGTGCAAATTCGGATCATCTACAAATGATCCGGATATCTATATAGACGACGGATATGTGCTGTACATGTAGCGTGATGAGGGCCCTATGCTGGCGGACATTCTTCCAAATGATATTTCGTGCTGAAAATTGTTAAATATACTTCTTTCAGTGAGTTCATTAACATACTCGAATTTCAGTTTCGTACAATAAAATTAATTACTGGCAAGTCGAGTTGTTGAAAGACTCGGATCGTCCAGTAGTACAATGAAAATCTGATTGAGCAGAGAACAGCTACGTTACATAATATACCTCACAACATAGCATAACAACTGATCACAAATCATGACAATGTAACGTAAGATCTACTCACAAGTCACAACGTAGCATAACACGCATCTCTGATCACAAGTCACAACGTAACATCTGATCAACAAGTCACAACCTAACAACTGATCACGGGTCACAACGTAAAATAACATCTGATCACAAGTCACAACGTAACAACTGATCACAAGTAAGGTCTCACAACGTAACGTAAGGTCTCACAACGTAACGCAAGGTCTCACAATTACCTTATTATCGTATAAAGGTCTGGCAACGTAACGTAAGATCTAGCAACGTAAGGTAAAGGCCGTACGTATGCTCAATACGTGTCAATGAATGAGTTACGATTCAGCAACGTAGCGTAAGCTGTTTCACAACGTAATTATAAGGTTGGTCACGTCCCGTAAGATCGATTACAACATAGACAATCCAGAAGACAATCTGGATTGTCTATAATTACAACAAAACGTAAAGTCTCGCAATGCAATGCAAGTAACATAAGGTTTAACAACGTAAAGGACATGCAGTGATTTTCAGTGGTCGCGATCCACTTGTGGATCGCAGATAAAAACAGTTCCCAGAGTATAGTTTGCTACAACCAGTAAAACAAGTTTCTACAAATAAAATGCATCATACGCGATTAATACGATTTCAACCAATCAGACACGCTGATTCGCAGGGGACGCCGTCAAACAGGTTAGACGGCGTCCTTTTAAGCGTCCTTTCAGCTTGTTAGCGTCGGGAGTTAGCGTCGGGAGTACTCAGTGCCAGATTCAAGAAAGAACGCTTGCTTTTTTTTGTGAAAAATAGTCCGTAAGTATTTTGTTTTTGCATCCCAAAGATAACGTTTAGCTTATGTTATAACTTTTTACATCTCCTTTTAGCTTTCCTGCGGCCTTTTAGCGCTGTTGGGAGTCATTTAGCTCAGTACCGTCAGTGCCATACTCAAAGAACGCTTGCTTTTTTGGTAAAAAAAATCCGTAAGTATTTTGTTTTTGCATCCAAAGATAACGTGTAGCTTATGCTATAACTTTTTACACCTTTTTGACATCTGAGTTTCATTTAATGTGAAAAATATCTTATATAAAGTCAAACCTCAATAGGTCAAGACCAATGACAGAAAGAACCAGACGTTGGCCAAGCCGAACTGTAAGTTTGTTTTCTAAACTGTTATGATGTGTTTTGTTCAGCTTAATATATTAAAAACGTGTGACAGACACTAGTTATTAAAATACTAAAAAGGAGTACTGACATATTTGTCAGAAAAGAGCAATGACATAAGTTATCTTTTCGATCTTTATGAGACAGTAAAACTGTCATGGCAGTGTTTGTAAAAAGTGGCAGTAATGCTGGTCCTTTCGTTGTTTCATTATTGCTGTTAATAATAATGTGCCATAAAATGTTTTTACACATTTGTTTGGAAAGCATGTACTTTTATTAGTAGTGATTCTCGTAGAGTACACTTTTCTTTGTCTATTTTTTTTGTTGGATTCGAAAAGCTTATTTCCAAAGTCCAAATGGTACGGGGAGCACCACAGATTCGTCAGGGGCAAGAGCCAAGATTTCGATTCAGAAACTTTGACTTCCAATGATCATTACGTTATATCATTAAACGATAGTCGTGCCAAAAAAAACTTGTCCTTGGCGTGCCAGCTAACTGGTCGATTCGCTACAAGAACGTTCTTCTCATTATCTTCGGATTACTTTTTTAAACGTAATCCGAAGATACGAGAATAACGACATTGCAGCGAATTGACCAGTCGGACCAGATACTCGACCTGGCACGCCAAGGTTTTTCAAAACAAGGTTTTTTAATGGCACGATCATCGTTTAGGGTCTGATACTGTATAACGTAATGATTATTGGAAATCAAGCAAACAACTGAAAAGAACGGACCCGAAAAGCAACAAAAAATTAGCGGTCAAAACAATTCCGTTCTAGTTCAACACTTCAACTGATTTTCTACGACTAAATTTACTTAGAACGTCTGTGTTTGGGAACTTGTTCTTCAACGGAATTGTATTTTTATAGAATAGCCTGCCTTCTGAAATCAAATCGTCACCCTCCGTTATTACTCTCAAGTCAAAACTACAATGCACTGTATATCACCACTGCATAGATAAACGTAACTCAACCCTTAAAGTAGATAGACCTCAAACTTGGAAATCTCTCTGTACCAAATCTCACTCAATTCGAACCAACTGCTGCCCTTAGGTGCTCCACTAGTTTAGTCTAGTTGTTGTTGCTGATGTTGTTGTTGCTGTTGTTATTGTGGTTGTTATTGTTGTTTCTGTTGTTGTAATTGTTTTTGTTGGTGGTGGTGGTGGTGATGTTGGTGTTGTCATTGTTTCTGTTGTTGTTGTTGGTGGTGGTGGTGTTGGTGTTGTTGCGGTTGTTGTTTCTGTTGTTGTTGTTATTGATGGTGGTGTTGTTGTTGTTGTTGCTGTTGTTGTTATTGTTGTTGTTGGTGGTGGTGGTGGTTTTGTTGTTGTTGTTGTTGCTATGGTTGTTGCTGTTGTTTCTGTTGTTGTTGTTGGTGGTGTTGTTGTTGGTGGTGGTGGTGGTGTTGGTGTTGTTGTTGTTGTTGTTATTGATGATGGTGTTGTTGTTGTTGTTGTTGTTGCTGCCACCATCATCATTATCATCATCATACAAAATAAAGCAAATAAACCTTTATAAACCAAAAAAAGGAATTGAGCAGGGAACTGAAATGCCAATGTATTTTTCATTTAACATTTTTTCATCAAATGAAACAATTTTTCCATTGGAAGAAATTTGAAAAATATGCAAAAATTAAGTTCTTGCAATACAAAATTGTTCTTCACAAGAATGCCATGATGTTGAATTATTTTCAGTCTAAATATAATTAATTGTTTACACACTATAGAGGCAAACTCTGCCAAAGTATCTGCCAGAAGACAATGAAGGGCTTGAAGGGAGATTCATAAATGATTTTATAGGTACTGTAGTTACCATTAAGATTCTATTAGTAGTAATTAGTAAATAAATAACTTAATTCTTTTTTAACATTTAAATTCCATTAATTAGTACTTGTCAGCATTGTATATTAAATATTATTCAAGTTTTTAAATTTCAATAAGAAAAACCTTGGTTCTTGGAGAGAGAAAAAAATTGAATAAAAAATCTTAGACAGTGGCAGAAATTCACTTTTTCAGGTCGGGGGGCAAAGCCTCATATATGTCCGACAAATCTGATACATGTAAATATCCGACAAATGCATGATAATTGTTGGATTTTAACAGATTTTTGCTCTTTTTGTTGAATATTTCCAAAATAGTCAAATTGACTATTTTGACATGGAGGGTGGGGGTGGGGCTGATCCTAGAACAACTATAAGTCTTTAATATAGATGCAGTATCAATTAAACAACTTACCACTGATATAGTTGATATTCGTATTCCATTTCCATAATTTTACACACATTTCTATTGACACAACTGTACAATTGTCCACTAAAACAGAAAAACATTTCATGTAGCTACTTGTATAAAAGTAGTTTAGTATAAAAGGGCTCTAATGTTTAAAGGTGATTAACAGTAAATAAAATTTGAAACTTGTATCAGCCGCAACCTTTGGATTTGTAGTCAAATACTACAAGGTGAAGTTGAGAGCAGCTTATAAAATTATGGGATGATGGCTCTCGATCCATAATGTATTTTTAATGTTCAGACTACAGTAGTTGGGTTTTTTTTCTATATTTTGGTAAACACCTCACTAATATGGTGGGAGTTAAAGGGTTAATAATCCACTTATCCTTTTCATTATTATTCCCACAGGTGCCATTTGGCACACTGTTTTGCAAACATTTTAATTTTCGAGATTTGGGACAGCTCTCACTTACTCACTCCAACACAAATCTCACTCAATTATCAAAGTTGAGTTTATGTATTTAATCTAAAAAGGGTAATACATAATTAATATCTTGTACATGTATACAAATGCAATTATTTTCAATAAAATGGAGGTGTGTACTTCAAGGTTGTATGAGCCATTAGTGTGATGTATGTGAATTATTTCTTTCCCTACTACTGTAGGTCACCCAAAACCAGCCACTTTATTATTTTACTATGTCTAACACCAAACGATGTAACTTGTCAACTGAGTGAGAATCCCTAGGAGAGAAAAGTTAATTACAGTCTATGTACTGTGTACCATCACTGGGTTCAGATTAATATATATCGCAATTATTCTGAAATCACGATGCACTTTTCGAATATGCGATCCAAAACAACATAAAAACTCCTAGTAAATTGCATGCAAGTGACCACTGCCTTCTGATATTTCCCAAGTGAAACTTTTCTTTGCAAACAAAGTTGATGCAAGTAACTGCTGCTTTTCGATATTTTCTGAGTGAAGTGAAACTTCTTGGACTTAGGTATATAGAGATCGACTTGAAGCTAGCAAGTCCTCAAATCAGCGAAGAGGGTACATCAATCGATGATTTCTGCCCAGATGCAGCAATCGAATCATGGTGTAATGCCAAAGTTCGACAACTGAATTGTTCCAGCCATACAGTAGTTACATGACTTGTATACAAAAAAAAATGCAAGACAACCTCATTGAAAGATGGCATGATTACCAAAAGACATCACCGAACTGGGGGGTTAATCCCCAACTTTTTCAACAAAATATTTTCACGATGCACTTGTGAAATGCTAATTCAAACCCTGTATCACAGGAGTATATAAAATGAATAATAAACAAGCCATTCTTTTCATAATTAGGGAGGGGTGTCTTTGCAAAAACACCATTTGCTAAAGGAGATTTCCTCTTGGAATACAAGGGAGAACTAATCAGCAATATGGAAGGCTGTAAACGGGAAGATACATACCCCGAAGAAGTTGGAAATTTCCTCTTTTTTTTCCAGGATGGTGGCAAATCTTTTTGGTAAGTATAGAGTATATTCCTAAAAACAAATTAATTATAACATTTCAAAGAGATTTCATATGTAATCATGTACTGTAGGTAAGGTACAGTATAATTTCAATATTTTCCAAACATAATCATAATGTATAATTATATTACTTCACACACTTGTAATGATAACCCTCAGTGACACCGAGAAATTCTAAAACAAAATTGAATCTAATCTGCTTAATTTTACAGTGTGGATGGAACATTTTCTACAGGGTTAGGGAGACTAGTTAATGATGCTCCATCCCAAAATGCTACATGTAATTGCATTATGAGAAAAATGAAAGTAGGCCAAAAATTCCATTTGGCTCTATATGCACTCCATAATATAGATGTTGGGGAAGAGCTTCGCTATGATTATGGAGTGCAAGGCCTTCATTGGCGTACAAAAAAAGGTATTTAATACTTCTTGTAGTATATACAATGTAACAAATTAATATAAAAACCTAAAAAAAACTCTGTTTATACCAAATTATGATAAAAAAATGGAATCTTTCCAGGAAATATTTATACTGTAGTATCACTCACAAGGAAATGTTTGTTGTGTCTAGAGAGGGAGAGGCTTAGATTTCCAAATAGGGTTCAAAATAAATATTCTGGATTCACAGATATACTGTATATGTTTTATAGATATGTATACCATATACTTTTATATACCAGCTATTTAATTATGAACATATTATACTATAAGAAAAATATGCAACTTAATTTTTTTCATAATTTGTGCAAATATGCATATTTGGTGAATGTCAGTTTACAGTATAAATACACTATGCACAATTAGCATGAGCAGCTAAATTTGCATCCTAATTGAAAAATATATATACTATGTCATGTAAACTCAAAGTTTCCTCTTCAAAATATTAAACATAATTTGTCATCGTTGGTCAGGTACAGTACCTGTACATGTAAACATGTGAAAATCCCAATGTGTACATACTGTAGCACCAAAGACTGAATGTTCTTCCCAAGAACCTAAAACAAATCACAATTTTCCAGAGTATACAGTAAAAAAGATATGTGCAATAAAAGTACTTTTGAATAACAATTCTTGAAATCACTGTAAATGATTAGGCACAACATTTTTATCAAGATAAAAGTTTATTTTTTTAATTAAAAAAAATTGGATCAGTGATTTTAATTAATTAATAAAAAGTCAACAATTTCAATCTAAAAAACTGTGGCCACGATAGGCAAACGTTGTCCCTTGTGGGAGGCAACATTTTGTTAATTTTACTTAGTCTTGACCGACGTACTAGCTTTCCTATATTTAACAATCGCTTGGCCCAGTTTAGGTAGATTTCAGACGTTCTTCTTTGGTCCTTGAAGTTTCTTACTCTTTTTATGCAATAATATAAAAGGGGAAGGCAAAAAAAGGGGAAGGCAAAAAACGGTGTCCAGAGCACCATATTTAACAACCGCTTGGGCGGGAAATACATGGCCCATCCACTTACTACAAAAATCAAAGCAGAGCCCAGAGGTTCTTCTTTCTTGTGGCATAATATAATTACACAGGTATAAAGTGTACTGTAATAGAATAAGCGAGAAAGGCAGAAGAAGCTCTGGTGTAGAGAAAATAATATTACAAAGAAAGGAACGAAATACAGCTATTAAACGAAATACAGCTCCTATTTCGAAATTTTAAGCCAACACAATTTAAACACTTTATTGTCTTTGGATGTCCGGTATTTTCTTATGACTAGTCTGAGTACGAACCACAAAACAGCACTGACTGACTTTTTTAATCAATAACTTAGGGTTTCAGTTTGCGAGTTTGATAGTTTCAGAAATAAGTTTAAGAAAAACGTCAAAAACCTGCGAGAATGACGAATACTTCACGGCACCCATGGGAACTTTAATACAAAAGAAAACCCAGCTTTGTTTTAGCTAAACATTCATTTGCATGTAATAGTTTGAAACGTAATAAATATAATTCATACCTGAATGTTGTCCACAATCATTCACACCAAATCTTATCTACAATACATTGTACGAGGCACCGCCAGGCGCCAGCTTAAAACGCATGGGAAATTTGATACAATGCGTATCGGTGATACCCATAATATTAATTGTTTACTAATGAACCGACGCCTATCCGACAATTTCCGTAACGCATACGGATGGTTCCGGATGAACATCCAATGCGAAAGTGAGCGGGAGCCTTCTTTATACAAAAGGCAATTTTGCAAAATATGAAAGAAATGTCCTGTTCTTATTTAGAGCTAGAATACAATAATATTTTACAGTTAGGCCAAAAGTTTATGAAAAACTAGCAACTCAAACATGTCTAAAAGTAATTTATACGCTAGTAAAGGGTAAGGTTACGGAGATGCAATAAATAGATAAGCCATACTTGTGGCGACAGAGATATTTACAGTAATATTTCACAATAATTAGTGAAAATGCATTTCACGTAGATTCCATGAAAAGACCATAAAGAATATTAAGAATAATAACAACAACAACAACAACAACAACAACAACAACAACAACAACAACAACAACAACAACAACAACAACAACAACAACAAAGACAACAACAACAACAACAACAACAACAACAACATCAACAACAACAACAACAACAACAACAACAACAACAACAACAACAACAACAACAACAACAAAGACAACAACAATAACAATAACAAAGGCAACAACAATAACAACAACAACAACAACAACAACAACAACAACAACAATAACGAAAGCAAGTGCAGCGACTATACGGACTAAATGGCCAACAAGAATGACAAAATATTTTAAACAAGTGTCAAAACGCAAATTAAAACAAAACAGACAACAAAATGCCGCTTGCTACCAATACTAATCAAATTTGATAGACTACAAATAATAATACAATAAATTTGATAGTCTTTAATTCCTACAAACAATTGTATGTTTTCTTTTAATTTGAATAACAGAACATAAGGGTCAAAATACCTCGCCAGTTGAATCGAACCTGCAAATTATAGAATCAGTTGCAGACAAAGGTAATATGCTTCAATATTTATCTTTGGATTACGATATACCTAAAAATACAGAAATTGTAATTTCTAAACGTCTTTAAAGCAGAAGAAAAGTTTGCAATTTTCTGTTCTTATTCAGAGCTATAATACAATATTATTTTATAGTTAACCCGTAACTTAATGAAAAACTAGAAACTTAATTATGTCTAAAAGTAACTTGTTCGCTAGTGAAGGATATGGTCAACGTACCTTGTACCCAGACAATTTTGCCTGTACGTTGGGTTGTCGGCCAAAATGGGCCTGGCATCGACTGGTCACGTGACACCCAGAATTTTAGGGTGTTTTCGCTGACATCCGAACGTGGAGGCAAAATGGCATGGGTACGAGGTTATGGTAACGTTGCGGAGGTATAATAAATAGCTCATCCCGACTTGTGGGGACAGAGATATTTATATTTTCCAATAAGTAGTCAAAAGGCATTTTACGTAGATTCTATGATAACACAATAAAGAATATTAAGAATAATAACAACAAAGACGACAGCAACAACAACAACAACAACAACAACAACAACAACAACAACAACAACAACAACAACAACAACAACAACAACAACAACAACAACAACAACAACAACAATAACAAACCAACAACAATAACGACAGCAAGTACAGCGATTATACGGACTAAATGGCCAACAAGAATGACAAAATATACTAAGCATCACTGGAGCAGCGAAAATTGAAACAAGTGTCAAAACGCAAATTAAAACAGCACAGACAACAAAATGCCAGTTGCTAGGAATACTAATAAAATTTGATATTCTTTAATTCCAACAAATAATTGTTTGTTTTCTTTTAATTTGAATAACAGAACATGAGGGTCAAAAGACCTCGCCAGTTCCATCGAACCTGCAAATTATAGAATCAGTTGCAGACAAAGGTAATATGCTTCAATATTTATCTTTGGATTATGATATACATAAAAATGCAGAAATTGTAATTCCTAAACGTCTTTAATGCAGCAGACAAGTTTGCAATTTTCTGCTCTTATTTAGAGATATAATACAATATTCTTTTATAGTTAAGCCGGAAGTTTATGAAAAACTAGAAGCTCAATTATGTCTAAAAGTAATTTGTTCGCCAGTGAAGGATATGGTCAACCTCGTTCCCAGGGCATTTTACCTGTACGTTGGGTGGTGGGCGAAAATGTCCCTGGCATCGGCTGGTCACGTGACACCCAGAATTTTAGGGTGTTTTCGCTGACATCCGAACGTGGAGGCAAAATGGCATGGGTACGAGGTTATGGTAACGTTGCGGAAGTATAATAAATAGCTCATCCCGACTTGTGGGGACAGAGATATTTATATTTTCCAATAAGTAGTCAAAAGGCATTTTACGTAGATTCTATGATAACACAATAAAGAATATTAAGAATAATAACAACAAAGACGACAGCAACAACAACAACAACAACAACAACAACAACAACAACAACAATAACAAACCAACGACAATAACGACAGCAAGTACAGCGATTATACGGACTAAATGGCCAACAAGAATGACAAAATATACTAAGCATCACTGGAGCAGCGAAAATTGAAACAAGTGTCAAAACGCAAATTAAAACAGCACAGACAACAAAATGCCAGTTGCTAGGAATACTAATAAAATTTGATATTCTTTAATTCCAACAAATAATTGTTTGTTTTCTTTTAATTTGAATAACAGAACATGAGGGTCAAAAGACCTCGCCAGTTCCATCGAACCTGCAAATTATAGAATCAGTTGCAGACAAAGGTAATATGCTTCAATATTTATCTTTGGATTATGATATACATAAAAATGCAGAAATTGTAATTCCTAAACGTCTTTAATGCAGCAGACAAGTTTGCAATTTTCTGCTCTTATTTAGAGATATAATACAATATTCTTTTATAGTTAAGCCGGAAGTTTATGAAAAACTAGAAGCTCAATTATGTCTAAAAGTAATTTGTTCGCCAGTGAAGGATATGGTCAACCTCGTTCCCAGGGCATTTTACCTGTACGTTGGGTGGTGGGCGAAAATGTCCCTGGCATCGGCTGGTCACGTGACACCCTGTATTTTTGGGTGCTTTCGCTGACCTCCGACGTGGAGGCAAAATGCCCTGGGTACGAGTTTAGAATAACGTTACAGAAGTATAATAAATAGTTCATCCCGACTTGTGGGGACAGAGATATTTATATTTTCCAATAAGTAGTCAAAAGGCATGTTTCGTAGATTCTATGATAAAACCATAAAGAATATTAAGAATAATAACAACAACAACAACAACAACAACAACAACAACAACAACAACAACAACAACAACAACAACAACAAAAACAACAACAACACCAACGACAATAACGAAAGGAAGTACAGCGATTATACGGACTAAATGGCCAACAAGAATGACAAAATATACTAAGCATCACTGGAGCAGCGAAAATTGAAACAAGTGTCAAAACGCAAATTAGAACAGAACAGACAACAAAATGCCAGTTGCTAGGAATACTAATAAAATTTGATACTCTTTAATTCCAACAAATAATTGTATGTTTTCTTTTAATTTGAATAACAGAACATGAGGGTCAAAATACCTTGCCAGTTCAATCGAACCTGGAAACAATAGAATCAGTTGCAGACAAAGGTAATATGCTTCAATATTTATCTTTGCAATTGGATTATATAATACCTAAAAATACAGAAATTGTAATTTCTAAATGTCTTTAAAGCAGAAGACAAGTTTGCAATTTTCTGTTCTTATTTAGAGCTATAATACAATATTATTTTATAGTTAAGCCGTAATTTTATGGAAAACAAGAAACTCAATTATGTCTAAAAGTAACTTGTTCGCTTGTGAATAATATGGTCGACCTTGTACCCAGGCAATTTTGCCTGTACGTTGGGTGGTCGGCCAAAATGGGGTTGGCATCGACTGGTCACGTGACACCCAGAATTTTAGGGTGTTTTCGCTGACATCCGAACGTGGAGGCAAAATGCCATGGGTACGAGGTTATGGTAACGTTGCGGAAGTATAATAAATAGCTCATCCCGACTTGTGGGGACAGAGATATTTATATTTTCCAATAAGTAGTCAAAAGGCATTTTACGTAGATTCTATGATAACACAATAAAGAATATTAAGAATAATAACAACAAAGACGACAGCAACAACAACAACAACAACAACAACAACAACAACAACAACAATAACAAACCAACAACAATAACGAAAGGAGGTACAGCGATTATACGGACTAAATGGCCAACAAGAATGATAAAATATACAAAGCATCACTGGAGCAGCAAAAATTGAAACAAATGTCGAAACGCAAATTAGCACAGAACAGACAACAAAATGCTGGTTGCTAGGAATACCAATCAAATTTGATATTCTTTAATTCTTACAAATAATTGAATGTTTTCTTTTAATTTGAATAACAGAACATGAGGGTCAAAAGACCTCGCCAGTTCCATCGAACCTGCAAATTATAGAATCAGTTGCAGACAAAGGTAATATGCTTCAATATTTATCTTTGGATTATGATATACCTAAAAATACAGAAATTGTAATTCCTAAACGTCTTTAATGCAGAAGACAAGTTTGCAATTTTCTGCTCTTATTTAGAGATATAATACAATATTCTTTTATAGTTAAGCCGTAAGTTTATGAAAAACTAGAAGCTCAATTATGTCTAAAAGTAACTTGTTCGCCAGTGAAGGATATGATCAACCTCGTTCCCAAGGCGTTTTACCTGTACGTTGGGTGGTGGGCGAAAATGTGCCTGGCATCGGCTGGTCACGTGACACCCCGAATGTTAGGGTGTTTACGCTGACCTCCGACGTGGAGGCAAAATGCCCTGGGTACGAGTTTAGAATAACGTTACGGAAGTATAAAAAATAGTTCATCCCGACTTGTGGGGACAGAGATATTAATATTTTCCAATAAGTATTCAAAAGGCATGTTTCGTAGATTCTATGATAACACCATAAAGAATATTAACAATAATAACAAGAACAACAACAACAACAACAACGACAACAACAACAACAACAACAACAACAACAACACCAACGACAACAACGAAAGGAAGTACAGCGATTATACGGACTAAATGGCCAACAAGAATGACAAAATATACTAAGCATCACTGGAGCAGCGAAAATTGAAACAAGTGTCAAAACGCAAATTAGAACAGAACAGACAACAAAATGCCAGTTGCTAGGAATACTAATAAAATTTGATAGTCTTTAATTCCAGCAAATAATTGTATGTTTTCTTTTAATTTGAATAACAGAACATGAGGGTCAAAATACCTCGCCAGTTCAATCGAACCTGGAAATAATAGAATCAGTTGCAGACAAAGGTAATATGCTTCAATATTTATCTTTGGATTATATAATACCTAAAAATGCAGAAATTGTAATTTCTAAATGTCTTTAAAGCAGAAGACAAGTTTGCAATTTTCTGTTCTTATTTACAGCTATAATACAATATTATTTTATAGTTAAGCCGTAACTTTATGAAAAACTAGAAACTCAATTATGTCTAAAAGTAACTTGTTCGCCAGTGAAGGATATGGTCAACCTTGTACCCAGGCAATTTTGCCTGTACGTTGGGTGGTCGGCCAAAATGGGCCTGGCATCGACTGGTCACGTGACACCCAGAAATTTAGGGTGTTATCGGTGACATCCGAACGTGGAGGCAAAATGCCATGGGTACGAGGTTATGGTAACGTTGCGGAAGTATAATAAATAGCTCATCCCGACTTGTGGGGACAGAGATATTTATATTTTCCAATAAGTAGTCAAAAGGCATTTTACGTAGATTCTATGATAACACAATAAAGAATATTAAGAATAATAACAACAAAAACGACAGCAACAACAACAACAACAACAACAACAATAACAAACCAACAACAATAACAAAAGCAAGTACAGCGAGTATACGGACTAAGTGGCCAACAAGAATGACAAAATATACAAAGCATCACTGGAGCAGCAAAAATTGAAACAAATGTCAAAACGCAAATTAGCACAGAACAGACAACAAAATGCTGGTTGCTAGGAATACAAATCAAATTTGATATTCTTTAATTCCTACAAATAATTGTATGTTTTCTTTTAATTTGAATAACAGAACATGAGAGTCAAAAGACCTCGCCAGTTCCATCGAACCTGCAAACTATAGAATCAGTTGCAGACAAAGGTAATATGCTTCAATATTTATCTTCGGATACGATATACCTAAAAATACAGAAATTGTAATTCCTAAACGTCTTTAATACAAAAGCCAAGTTTGCAATTTTCTGTTCTTATTTTGAGCTATAATACAATGTTCGTTTATAGTTAAGCCGTAAGTTTATGAAAAACTAGAAGCTCAATTATGTCTAAAAGTAATTTGCTCGCCAGTGAAGGATATGGTCAACCTCGTACCCAGGGCATCAGTTTACCTATACGTTGGGTGTTCTGCGATAATGGGCCTGGCATCGGCTGGTCACGTGACACCCAGAATTTTACGGTGTTTTCCCTGACCTCCGAACGTGCAGGCAAAATGCCCTGGGTACGAGGTTAGAATAACGTTACGGAAGTATAATATATAGCTCATCCCAACTTGTGGGGACAGAGATATTTATATTTTCCAATAAGTAGTCAAAAGGCATTTTACGTAGATTCTATGATAACACCATAAAGAATATTAAGGATAATAACAACAACAACAACAACAACAACAACAACAACAACAACAACAACAGCAGCAGCAGCAACAACAACAACAACAGCAACAATAACAATAACAACACCAAAACCAACAACAATAACGAAAGCAAGTACAGCGATTATACAGACTAAATGTCCAACAAGAATGACAAAATATACCAAGCATCACAGGAGCAGGAAAAATTGAAACAAATGTCAAAATGCAAATTAGCACAGAACAGACAACAAAATGCTGGTTGCTAGGAATACCAATCAAATTTGATATTCTTTAATTCTTACAAATAATTTAATGTTTTCTTTTAATTTGAATAACAGAACAGGAGGGTCAAAAGGCCTCGCCAGTTCCATCGAACCTGCAAATTATAGAATCAGTTGCAGACAAAGGTAATATGCTTCAATATTTATCTTTGGATTATGATATACCTAAAAATACAGAAATTGTAATTCCTAAACGTCTTTAATGCAGAAGACAAGTTTGCAATTTTCTGCTCTTATTTAGAGATATAATACAATATTCTTTTATAGTTAAGCCATAAGTTTATGAAAAACTAGAAGCTCAATTATGTCTAAAAGTAATTTGTTCGCCAGTGAAGGATATGGTCAACCTCGTTCCCAGGGCATTTTACCTGTACGTTGGGTGGTGGGCGAAAATGTGCCTGGCATCGGCTGGTCACGTGACACCCTGAATTTTAGGGTGTTTTCGCTGACCTCCGACGTGGAGGCAAAATGCGCTGGATACGAGTTTAGAATAACGTTACGGAAGTATAATAAATAGTTCATCCCGACTTGTGGGGACAGAGATATTGATATTTTCCAATAAGTAGTCAAAAGGCATGTTTCGCAGATTCTATGATAACACCATAAAGAATATTAACAATAATAATAAGAACAACAACAACAACACCAACGACAATAACGAAAGGAAGTACAGCGATTATACGGACTAAATGGCCAACAAGAATGACAAAATATACTAAGCATCACTGGAGCAGCGAAAATTGAAACAAGTGTCAAAACGCAAATTAGAACAGAACAGACAACAAAATGCCAGTTGAAAGGAATACAAATCAAATTTGATATTCTTTAATTCCTACAAATAATTGTGTGTTTTCTTTTAATTTGAATAACAGAACATGAGAGTCAAAAGACCTCGCCGCCAGTTCCATCGAACCTGCAAACTATAGAATCAGTTGCAGACAAAGGTAATATGCTTCAATATTTATCTTCGGATTACGATATACCTAAAAATACAGAAATTGCAATTTCTAAACGTCTTTAATACAAAAGGCAAGTTTGCAATTTTCTGTTCTTATTTTGAGCTATAATACAATGTTCGTTTATAGTTAAGCCGTAAGTTTATGAAAAACTAGAAGCTCAATTATGTCTAAAAGTAATTTGCTCGCCAGTGAAGGATATGGTCAACCTCGTACCCAGGGCATTTTACCTATACGTTGGGTGTTCTGCGATAATGGGCCTGGCATCGGCTGGTCACGTGACACCCAGAATTTTACGGTGTTTTCGCTGACCTCCGAACGTGCAGGCAAAATGCCCTGGGTACGAGGTTAGAATAACGTTACGGAAGTATAATAAATAGCTCATCCCAACTTGTGGGGACAGAGATATCTATATTTTCCAATAAGTATTCAAAAGGCATTTTACGTAGATTCTATGATAACACCATAAAGAATATTAAGGATAATAACAACAACAACAACAACAACAGCAGCAGCAACAACAACAACAAAAACAACAGCAACAATAACAATAACAACACCAAAACCAACAACAATAACGAAAGCAAGTACAGCGATTATACAGACTAAATGGCCAACAAGAATGACAAAATATACCAAGCATCACAGGAGCAGCAAAAATTGAAACAAATGTCAAAACGCAAATTAGAACAGAACAGACAACAAAACGCCAGTTGCTAGGAATACTAATAAAATTTGATAGTCTTTAATTCCAACAAATAATTGTTTTTTTCTTTTAATTTGAATAACAGAACATGAGGGTCAAAATACCTCGCCAGTTCAATCGAACCTGGAAATAATAGAATCAGTTGCGGACAAAGGTAATATGCTTCAATATTTATCTTTGGATTATATAATACCTAAAAATACAGAAATTGTAATTTCTAAATGTCTTTAAAGCAGAAGACAAGTTTGCAATTTTCTGTTCTTATTTAGAGCTATAATACAATATTATTTTATAGTTAAGCCATAACTTTATGAAAAACTAGAAACTCAATTATGTCTAAAAGTAATTTGTTCGCCAGTGAAGGATATGGTCCACCTCGTTCACAGGGCATTTTACCTGTACGTTGGGTGGTCGGCGAAAATGGGCCTAGCATCGGCGGGTCACGTGACACCTTGAACTTTAGGGTGTTTTCGCTGACCTCCGACGTGGAGGCAAAATGCCCTGGGTACGAGTTTAGTATAACGTTACGGAAGTATAATAAATAGTCCATCCCGACTTGTGGGGACAGAGATATTTATATTTTCCAATAAGTAGTCAATAGGCAAGTTACGTAGATTCTATGATAACAACATAAAGAATATAAAGAATAATAATAACAACAACAACAACAACAACAACAACAACAACAACAACAACAACGACGATCACAACAACAATAACAACACCAACACCAACAACAATAAGGAAAGCAAGTATAGCGATTATACGGACTAAATGGCCAACAAGAATGACAAAATATACCAAGCATCACTGGAGCAGCAAAAATTGAAACAAGTGTCAAAACGCAAATTAGTACAGAACAGACAACAAAATGCTGGTTGCTAGGAATACCAATCAAATTTGATATTCTTTAATTCTTACAAATAATTGAATGTTTTCTTTTAATTTGAATAACAGAACATGAGGGTCAAAAGACCTCGCCAGTTCCATCGAACCTGAAAATAATAGAATCAGTTGCAGACAAAGGTAATATGCTTCAATATTTATCTTTGGATTATATAATACCTAAAAATACAGAAATTGTAATTTCTAAATGTCTTTAAAGCAGAAGACAAGTTTGCAATTTTCTGTTCTTACTTAGAGCTATAATACAATATTATTTTATAGTTAAGCCGTAACTTTATGAAAAACTAGAAACTCAATTATGTCTAAAAGTAACTTGTTCGCTTGTGAAGGATATGGTCAACCTTGTACCCAGGCAATTTTGCCTGTACGTTGGGTGGTCGGCCAAAATGGGCCTGGCATCGACTGGTCACGTGACACGCAGAATTTTTAGGGTCTTTTCGCTGACATCCGAACGTGGAGGCAAAATGCCATGGGTACGAGGTTATGGTAAACGTTGCGGAAGTATAATAAATAGCTCATCCCGACTTGTGGGGACAGAGATATTTATATTTTCCAATAAGTAGTCAAAAGGCATTTTACGTAGATTCTATGATAACACCAAAAAGAATATTAAGAATAATAACAACAAAAACGACAGCAACAACAACAACAATAACAATAACAACCAACAACAATAACGAAAGCAAGTACAGCGATTATACGGACTAAATGGCCAACAAGAATGACAAACTATACAAAGCATCACTGGAGCAGCAAAAATTGAAACAAGTGTCAAAACGCAAATTAGAACAGAACAGACAACAAAATGCCAGTTGCTAGGAATACCAATCAAATTTGATATTCTTTAATTCTTACAAATAATTGAATGTTTTCTTTTAATTTGAATAACAGAACATGAGGGTCAAAAGACCTCGCCAGTTCCATCGAACCTGCAAATTATAGAATCAGTTGCAGACAAAGGTAATATGCTTCAATATTTATCTTTGGATTATGATATACCTAAAAATACAGAAATTGTAATTCCTAAACGTCTTTAATGCAGAAGACAAGTTTGCAATTTTCTGCTCTTATTTAGAGATATAATACAATATTCTTTTATAGTTAAGCCGTAAGTTTATGAAAAACTAGAAGCTCAATTATGTCTAAAAGTAATTTGTTCGCCAGTGAAGGATATGGTCAACCTCGTTCCCAGGGCATTTTACCTGTACGTGGGGTGGTGGGCGAAAATGTGCCTGGCATCGGCTGGTCACGTGACACCCTGCTTTTTAGGGTGTTTTCACTGACCTCCTACGTGGAGGCAAAATGCCCTGGATACGAGTTTAGAATAACGTTATGGAAGTATAATAAATAGTTCATCCCGACTTGTGGGGACAGAGATATTTATATATTCCAATAAGTAGTCAAAAGGCATGTTTCGCAGATTCTATGATAACACCATATAGAATATTAACAATAATAACAACAACAACAACAACAACACCAACGACAATAACGAAAGGAAGTACACCGATTATACGGACTAAATGGCCAACAAGAATGACAAAATATACTAAGCATCACTGGAGCAGCGAAAATTGAAACAAGTGTCAAAACGCAAATTAGAACAGAACAGACAACAAAATGCCAGTTGCTAGGAAAACTAATGAAATTTGATAGTCTTTAATTCCAGCAAATAATTGTATGTTTTCTTTTAATTTGAATAACAGAACATGAGGGTCAAAATACCTCGCCAGTTCAATCGAACCTGGAAATGATAGAATCAGTTGCAGACAAAGGTAATATGCTTCAGTATTTATCTTTGGATTATATAATACCTAAAAATACAGAAATTGTAATTTCTAAATGTCTTTAAAGCAGAAGACAAGTTTGCAATTTTCTGTTCTTATTTAGAGCTATAATACAATATTATTTTATAGTTAAGCCGTAATTTTATGAAAAACTAGAAACTCAATTATGTCTAAAAGTAACTTGTTCGCTTGTGAAGGATATGGTCGACCTTGTACCCAGGCAATTTTGCCTGTACGTTGGGTGGTCGGCCAAAATGGGCCTGGCATCGACTGGTCACGTGACACCCAGAATTTTAGGGTGTTATCGGTGACATCCAAACGTGGAGGCAAAATGCCATGGGTGCGAGGTTATGGTAACGTTGCGGAAGTATAGTAAATAGCTCATCCGACTTGTGGGGACAGAGATATTTATATTTTCCAATAAGTTTCCTCTTCAAAATATTAAACATAATTTGTCATCGTTGGTCAGGTACAGTACCTGTACATGTAAACATGTGAAAATCCCAATGTGTACATACTGTAGCACCAAAGACTGAATGTTCTTCCCAAGAACCTAAAACAAATCACAATTTTCCAGAGTATACAGTAAAAAAGATATGTGCAATAAAAGTACTTTTGAATAACAATTCTTGAAATCACTGTAAATGATTAGGCACAACATTTTTATCAAGATAAAAGTTTATTTTTTTAATTAAAAAAAATTGGATCAGTGATTTTAATTAATTAATAAATAGTCAACAATTTCAATCTAAAAAACTGTGGCCACGATAGGCAAACGTTGTCCCTTGTGGGAGGCAACATTTTGTTAATTTTACTTAGTCTTGACCGACGTACTAGCTTTCCTATATTTAACAATCGCTTGGCCCAGTTTAGGTAGATTTCAGACGTTCTTCTTTGGTCCTTGAAGTTTCTTACTCTTTTTATGCAATAATATAAAAGGGGAAGGCAAAAAACGGTGTCCAGAGCACCATATTTAACAACCGCTTGGGCGGGAAATACATGGCCCATCCACTTACTACAAAAATCAAAGCAGAGCCCAGAGGTTCTTCTTTCTTGTGGCATAATATAATTACACAGGTATAAAGTGTACTGTAATAGAATAAGCGAGAAAGGCAGAAGAAGCTCTGGTGTAGAGAAAATAATATTACAAAGAAAGGAACGAAATACAGCTATTAAACGAAATACAGCTCCTATTTCGAAATTTTAAGCCAACACAATTTAAACACTTTATTGTCTTTGGATGTCCGGTATTTTCTTATGACTAGTCTGAGTACGAACCACAAAACAGCACTGACTGACTTTTTTAATCAATAACTTAGGGTTTCAGTTTGCGAGTTTGATAGTTTCAGAAATAAGTTTAAGAAAAACGTAAAAAACCTGTGAGAATGACGAATACTTCACGGCACCCATGGGATACTTTAATACAAAAGAAAACCCAGCTTTGTTTTAGCTAAACATTCATTTGCATGTAATAGTTTGAAACGTAATAAATATAATTCATACCTGAATGTTGTCCACAATCATTCACACCAAATCTTATCTACAATACATTGTACGAGGCACCGCCAGGCGCCAGCTTAAAACGCATGGGAAATTTGATACAATGCGTATCGGTGATACCCATAATATTAATTGTTTACTAATGAACCGACGCCTATCCGACAATTTCCGTAACGCATACGGATGGTTCCGGATGAACATCCAATGCGAAAGTGAGCGGGAGCCTTCTTTATACAAAAGGCAATTTTGCAAAATATGAAAGAAATGTCCTGTTCTTATTTAGAGCTAGAATACAATAATATTTTACAGTTAGGCCAAAAGTTTATGAAAAACTAGCAACTCAAACATGTCTAAAAGTAATTTATACGCTAGTAAAGGGTAAGGTTACGGAGATGCAATAAATAGATAAGACATACTTGTGGCGACAGAGATATTTACAGTAATATTTCACAATAATTAGTGAAAATGCATTTCACGTAGATTCCATGAAAAGACCATAAAGAATATTAAGAATAATAACAACAACAACAACAACAACAACAACAACAACAACAACAACAACAACAACAACAACAACAACAACAACAACAACAACAACAACAACAACAACAACAACAACAACAAAGACAACAACAACAACAACAATAACAACAACAACAACAACAACAACAACAACAACAACAACAACATCAACAACATCAACAAAAACAACAACAACAACAACAACAACAACAACAACAACAACAACAACAACAACAACAACAACAACAACAACAACAACAACAACAACAACAACAACAACAACAACAACAACAACAACAACAACAACAACAACAACAACAACAACAACAACAACAACAACAACAACAACAACAACAACAACAACAACAACAACAACAACAACAACAACAACAACAACAACAAAGACAACAACAATAACAATAACAAAGGCAACAACAATAACAACAACAACAACAACAACAACAACAACAACAACAATAACGAAAGCAAGTGCAGCGACTATACGGACTAAATGGCCAACAAGAATGACAAAATATTTTAAACAAGTGTCAAAACGCAAATTAAAACAAAACAGACAACAAAATGCCGCTTGCTACCAATACTAATCAAATTTGATAGACTACAAATAATAATACAATAAATTTGATAGTCTTTAATTCCTACAAACAATTGTATGTTTTCTTTTAATTTGAATAACAGAACATAAGGGTCAAAATACCTCGCCAGTTGAATCGAACCTGCAAATTATAGAATCAGTTGCAGACAAAGGTAATATGCTTCAATATTTATCTTTGGATTACGATATACCTAAAAATACAGAAATTGTAATTTCTAAACGTCTTTAAAGCAGAAGAAAAGTTTGCAATTTTCTGTTCTTATTCAGAGCTATAATACAATATTATTTTATAGTTAACCCGTAACTTAATGAAAAACTAGAAACTTAATTATGTCTAAAAGTAACTTGTTCGCTAGTAAAGGATATGGTCAACGTACCTTGTACCCAGACAATTTTGCCTGTACGTTGGGTTGTCGGCCAAAATGGGCCTGGCATCGACTGGTCACGTGACACCCAGAATTTTAGGGTGTTTTCGCTGACATCCGAACGTGGAGGCAAAATGGCATGGGTACGAGGTTATGGTAACGTTGCGGAGGTATAATAAATAGCTCATCCCGACTTGTGGGGACAGAGATATTTATATTTTCCAATAAGTAGTCAAAAGGCATTTTACGTAGATTCTATGATAACACAATAAAGAATATTAAGAATAATAACAACAAAGAAGACAGCAACAACAACAACAACAACAACAACAACAACAACAACAACAACAACAACAACAACAACAACAACAACAACAACAACAACAACAACAACAACAACAACAACAATAACAATAACAAAGCAACAACAATAACGACAGCAAGTACAGCGATTATACGGACTAAATGGCCAACAAGAATGACAAAATATACTAAGCATCACTGGAGCAGCGAAAATTGAAACAAGTGTCAAAACGCAAATTAAAACAGAACAGACAACAAAATGCCAGTTGCTAGGAATACTAATAAAATTTGATATTCTTTAATTCCAACAAATAATTGTTTGTTTTCTTTTAATTTGAATAACAGAACATGAGGGTCAAAAGACCTCGCCAGTTCCATCGAACCTGCAAATTATAGAATCAGTTGCAGACAAAGGTAATATGCTTCAATATTTATCTTTGGATTATGATATACCTAAAAATACAGAAATTGTAATTCCTAAACGTCTTTAATGCAGCAGACAAGTTTGCAATTTTCTGCTCTTATTTAGAGATATAATACAATATTCTTTTATAGTTAAGCCGGAAGTTTATGAAAAACTAGAAGCTCAATTATGTCTAAAAGTAATTTGTTCGCCAGTGAAGGATATGGTCAACCTCGTTCCCAGGGCATTTTACCTGTACGTTGGGTGGTGGGCGAAAATGTCCCTGGCATCGGCTGGTCACGTGACACCCTGTATTTTTGGGTGTTTTCGCTGACCTCCGACGTGCAGGCAAAATGCCCTGGGTACGAGTTTAGAATAACGTTACAGAAGTATAATAAATAGTTCATCCCGACTTGTGGGCACAGAGATATTTATATTTTCCAATAAGTAGTCAAAAGGCATGTTTCGTAGATTCTATGATAAAACCATAAAGAATATTAAGAATAATAACAACAACAACAACAACAACAACAACAACAACAACAACAACAACAACAACAACAACAACAACAACAACAACAACAACAACAACAACAACAACAACAACAACAACAACAACAACAACAACAACAACAACAACAACAACAACAACAACAACACCAACGACAATAACGAAAGGAAGTACAGCGATTATACGGACTAAATGGCCAACAAGAATGACAAAATATACTAAGCATCACTGGAGCAGCGAAAATTGAAACAAGTGTCAAAACGCAAATTAGAACAGAACAGACAACAAAATGCCAGTTGCTAGGAATACTAATAAAATTTGATAGTCTCTAATTCCAACAAATAATTGTATGTTTTCTTTTAATTTGAATAACAGAACATGAGGGTCAAAATACCTTGCCAGTTCAATCGAACCTGGAAACAATAGAATCAGTTGCAGACAAAGGTAATATGCTTCAATATTTATCTTTGCAATTGGATTATATAATACCTAAAAATACAGAAATTGTAATTTCTAAATGTCTTTAAAGCAGAAGACAAGTTTGCAATTTTCTGTTCTTATTTAGAGCTATAATACAATATTATTTTATAGTTAAGCCGTAATTTTATGAAAAACTAGAAACTCAATTATGTCTAAAAGTAACTTGTTCGCTTGTGAAGGATATGGTCGACCTTGTACCCAGGCAATTTTGCCTGTACGTTGGGTGGACGGCCAAAATGGGGTTGGCATCGACTGGTCACGTGACACCCAGAATTTTAGGGTGTTTTCGCTGACATCCGAACGTGGAGGCAAATGCCATGGGTACGAGGTTATGGTAACGTTGCGGAAGTATAATAAATAGCTTATCCCGACTTGTGGGGACAGAGATATTTATATTTTCCAATAAGTAGTCAAAAGGCATATAACGTAGATTCTATGATAACACAATAAAGAATATTAAGAATAATAACAACAAAGACGACAGCAACAACAACAACAACAACAACAACAACAACAACAACAACAACAACAACAACAATAACAAACCAACAACAATAACGAAAGGAGGTACAGCGATTATACGGACTAAATGGCCAACAAGAATGATAAAATATACAAAGCATCACTGGAGCAGCAAAAATTGAAACAAATGTCGAAACGCAAATTAGCACAGAACAGACAACAAAATGCTGGTTGCTAGGAATACCAATCAAATTTGATATTCTTTAATTCTTACAAATAATTGAATGTTTTCTTTTAATTTGAATAACAGAACATGAGGGTCAAAAGACCTCGCCAGTTCCATCGAACCTGCAAATTATAGAATCAGTTGCAGACAAAGGTAATATGCTTCAATATTTATCTTTGGATTATGATATACCTAAAAATACAGAAATTGTAATTCCTAAACGTCTTTAATGCAGAAGACAAGTTTGCAATTTTCTGCTCTTATTTAGAGATATAATACAATATTCTTTTATAGTTAAGCCGTAAGTTTATGAAAAATTAGAAGCTCAATTATGTCTAAAAGTAATTTGTTCGCCAGTGAAGGATATGGTCAACCTCGTTCCCAGGGCATTTTACCTGTACGTGGGGTGGTGGGCGAAAATGTGCCTGGCATCGGCTGGTCACGTGACACCCTGCATTTTAGGGTGTTTTCGCTGACCTCCGACGTGGAGGCAAAATGCCCTGGATACGAGTTTAGAATAACGTTACGGAAGTATAATAAATAGTTCATCCCGACTTGTGGGGACAGAGATATTTATATATTCCAATAAGTAGTCAAAAGGCATGTTTCGCAGATTCTATGATAACACCATATAGAATATTAACAATAATAACAACAACAACAACACCAACGACAATAACGAAAGGAAGTACAGCGATTATACGGACTAAATGGCCAACAAGAATGACAAAATATACTAAGCATCACTGGAGCAGCGAAAATTGAAACAAGTGTCAAAACGCAAATTAGAACAGAACAGACAACAAAATGCCAGTTGCTAGGAAAACTAATGAAATTTGATAGTCTTTAATTCCAGCAAATAATTGTATGTTTTCTTTTAATTTGAATAACAGAACATGAGGGTCAAAATACCTCGCCAGTTCAATCGAACCTGGAAATGATAGAATCAGTTGCAGACAAAGGTAATATGCTTCAATATTTATCTTTGGATTATATAATACCTAAAAATACAGAAATTGTAATTTCTAAATGTCTTTAAAGCAGAAGACAAGTTTGCAATTTTCTGTTCTTATTTAGAGCTATAATACAATATTATTTTATAGTTAAGCCGTAATTTTATGAAAAACTAGAAACTCAATTATGTCTAAAAGTAACTTGTTCGCTTGTGAAGGATATGGTCAACCTTGTACCCAGGCAATTTTGCCTGTACGTTGGGTGGTCTGCCAAAATGGGCCTGGCATCGACTGGTCACGTGACACCCAGAATTTTAGGGTGTTTTCGTTGACATCCGAACGTGGAGGCAAAATGCCATGGGTACGAGGTTACGGTAACGTTGCGGAAGTATAATAAATAGCTCATCCCGACTTGTGGGGACAGAGATATTTATATTTTCCAATAAGTAGTCAAAAGGCATTTTACGTAGATTCTATGATAACACAATAAAGAATATTAAGAATAATAACAACAAAAACGACAGCAACAACAACAACAACAACAACAACAATAACAATAACAATAACAATAACAATAACAAACAAACAACAATAACGAAAGCAAGTACAGCGATTATACGGACTAAGTGGCCAACAAGAATGACAAAATATACAAAGCATCACTGGAGCAGCCAAAATTGAAACAAATGTCAAAACGCAAATTAGCACAGAACAGACAACAAAATGCTGGTTGCTAGGAATACCAATCAAATTTGATATTCTTTAATTCTTACAAATAATTGAATGTTTTCTTTTAATTTGAATAACAGAACATGAGGGTCAAAAGACCTCGCCAGTTCTATCGAACCTGCAAATTATAGAATCAGTTGCAGACAAAGGTAATATGCTTCAATATTTATCTTTGGATTATGATATACCTAAAAATACAGAAATTGTAATTCCTAAACGTCTTTAATGCAGAAGACAAGTTTGCAATTTTCTGCTCTTATTTAGAGATATAATACAATATTCTTTTATAGTTAAGCCGTAAGTTTATGAAAAACTAGAAGCTCAATTATGTCTAAAAGTAACTTGTTCGCCAGTGAAGGATATGATCAACCTCGTTCCCAAGGCGTTTTACCTGTACGTTGGGTGGTGGGCGAAAATGTGCCTGGCATCGGCTGGTCACGTGACACCCCGAATGTTAGGGTGTTTACGCTGACCTCCGACGTGGAGGCAAAATGCCCTGGGTACGAGTTTAGAATAACGTTACGGAAGTATAAAAAATAGTTCATCCCGACTTGTGGGGACAGAGATATTAATATTTTCCAATAAGTATTCAAAAGGCATGTTTCGTAGATTCTATGATAACACCATAAAGAATATTAACAATAATAACAAGAACAACAACAACAACAACAACAACAACAACAACAACAACAACAACAACAACAACAACAACAACAACAACACCAACGACAACAACGAAAGGAAGTACAGCGATTATACGGACTAAATGGCCAACAAGAATGACAAAAAATACTAAGCATCACTGGAGCAGCGAAAATTGAAACAAGTGTCAAAACGCAAATTAGAACAGAACAGACAACAAAATGCCAGTTCCTAGGAATACTAATAAAATTTGATAGTCTTTAATTCCAGCAAATAATTGTATGTTTTCTTTTAATTTGAATAACAGAACATGAGGGTCAAAATACCTCGCCAGTTCAATCGAACCTGGAAATAATAGAATCAGTTGCAGACAAAGGTAATATGCTTCAATATTTATCTTTGGATTATATAATACCTAAAAATGCAGAAATTGTAATTTCTAAATGTCTTTAAAGCAGAAGACAAGTTTGCAATTTTCTGTTCTTATTTAGAGCTATAATACAATATTATTTTATAGTTAAGCGGTAATTTTATGAAAAACTAGAAACTCAATTATGTCTAAAAGTAACTTGTTCGCTTGTGAAGGATATGGTCGACCTTGTACCCAGGCAATTTTGCCTGTACGTTGGGTGGTCGGCCAAAATGGGCCTGGCATCGACTGGTCACGTGACACCCAGAATTTTAGGGTGTTATCGGTGACATCCGAACGTGGAGGCAAAATGCCATGGGTACGAGGTTATGGTAACGTTGCGGAAGTATAATAAATAGCTCATCCCGACTTGTGGGGACAGAGATATTTATATTTTCAAATAAGTAGTCAAAAGGCATTTTACGTAGATTCTATGATAACACAATAAAGAATATTAAGAATAATAACAACAAAAACGACAGCAACAACAACAACAACAACAATAACAATAACAAACCAACAACAATAACAAAAGCAAGTGCAGCGATTATACGGACTAAGTGGCCAACAAGAATGACAAAATATACAAAGCATCACTGGAGCAGCGAAAATTGAAACAAGTGTCAAAACGCAAATTAGAACAGAACAGACAACAAAATGCCAGTTGAAAGGAATACAAATCAAATTTGATATTCTTTAATTCCTACAAATAATTGTGTGTTTTCTTTTAATTTGAATAACAGAACATGAGAGTCGAAAGACCTCGCCAGTTCCATCGAACCTGCAAACTATAGAATCAGTTGCAGACAAAGGTAATATGCTTCAATATTTATCTTCGGATTACGATATACCTAAAAATACAGAAATTGCAATTTCTAAACGTCTTTAATACAAAAGGCAAGTTTGCAATTTTCTGTTCTTATTTTGAGCTATAATACAATGTTCGTTTATAGTTAAGCCGTAAGTTTATGAAAAACTAGAAGCTCAATTATGTCTAAAAGTAATTTGCTCGCCAGTGAAGGATATGGTCAACCTCGTACCAGGGCATTTTACCTATACGTTGGGTGTTCTGCGATAATGGGCCTGGCATCGGCTGGTCACGTGACACCCATAATTTTACGGTGTTTTCGCAGACCTCCGAACGTGCAGGCAAAATGCCCTGGCTACGAGGTTAGAATAACGTTACGGAAGTATAATAAATAGCTCATGCCAACTTGTGGGGACAGAGATATCTATATTTTCCAATAAGTAGTCAAAAGGCATTTTACGTAGATTCTATGATAACACCATAAAGAATATTAAGGATAATAACAACAACAACAACAACAACAGCAGCAGCAACAACAACAACAAAAACAACAGCAACAATAACAATAACAACACCAAAACCAACAACAATAACGAAAGCAAGTACAGCGATTATACAGACTAAATGGCCAACAAGAATGACAAAATATACCAAGCATCACAGGAGCAGCAAAAATTGAAACAAATGTCAAAACGCAAATTAGAACAGAACAGACAACAAAACGCCAGTTGCTAGGAATACTAATAAAATTTGATAGTCTTTAATTCCAACAAATAATTGTATGTTTTCTTTTAATTTGAATAACAGAACATGAGGGTCAAAATACCTCGCCAGTTCAATCGAACCTGGAAATAATAGAATCAGTTGCGGACAAAGGTAATATGCTTCAATATTTATCTTTGGATTATATAATACCTAAAAATACAGAAATTGTAATTTCTAAATGTCTTTAAAGCAGAAGACAAGTTTGCAATTTTCTGTTCTTATTTAGAGCTATAATACAATATTATTTTATAGTTAAGCGGTAATTTTATGAAAAACTAGAAACTCAATTATGTCTAAAAGTAACTTGTTCGCTTGTGAAGGATATGGTCGACCTTGTACCCAGGCAATTTTGCCTGTACGTTGGGTGGTCGGCCAAAATGGGCCTGGCATCGACTGGTCACGTGACACCCAGAATTTTAGGGTGTTATCGGTGACATCCGAACGTGGAGGCAAAATGCCATGGGTACGAGGTTATGGTAACGTTGCGGAAGTATAATAAATAGCTCATCCCGACTTGTGGGGACAGAGATATTTATATTTTCCAATAAGTAGTCAAAAGGCATTTTACGTAGATTCTATGATAACACAATAAAGAATATTAAGAATAATAACAACAAAAACGACAGCAACAACAACAACAACAACAACAACAACAATAACAATAACAAACCAACAACAATAACAAAAGCAAGTGCAGCGATTATACGGACTAAGTGGCCAACAAGAATGACAAAATATACAAAGCATCACTGGAGCAGCGAAAATTGAAACAAGTGTCAAAACGCAAATTAGAACAGAACAGACAACAAAATGCCAGTTGAAAGGAATACAAATCAAATTTGATATTCTTTAATTCCTACAAATAATTGTGTGTTTTCTTTTAATTTGAATAACAGAACATGAGAGTCGAAAGACCTCGCCAGTTCCATCGAACCTGCAAACTATAGAATCAGTTGCAGACAAAGGTAATATGCTTCAATATTTATCTTCGGATTACGATATACCTAAAAATACAGAAATTGCAATTTCTAAACGTCTTTAATACAAAAGGCAAGTTTGCAATTTTCTGTTCTTATTTTGAGCTATAATACAATGTTCGTTTATAGTTAAGCCGTAAGTTTATGAAAAACTAGAAGCTCAATTATGTCTAAAAGTAATTTGTTCGCCAGTGAAGGATATGGTCCACCTCGTTCCCAGGGCATTTTACCTGTACGTTGGGTGGTCGGCGAAAATGGGCCTAGCATCGGCGGGTCACGTGACACCTTGAACTTTAGGGTGTTTTCGCTGACCTCCGACGTGGAGGCAAAATGCCCTGGGTACGAGTTTAGTATAACGTTACGGAAGTATAATAAATAGTCCATCCCGACTTGTGGGGACAGAGATATTTATATTTTCCAATAAGTAGTCAATAGGCAAGTTACGTAGATTCTATGATAACAACATAAAGAATATAAAGAATAATAATAACAACAACAACAACAACAACAACAACAACAACAACAACAACAACAACAACAACAACAACAACAACAACGACGACGACAACAACAATAACAACACCAACAACAATAAGGAAAGCAAGTATAGCGATTATACGGACTAAATGGCCAACAAGAATGACAAAATATACCAAGCATCACTGGAGCAGCAAAAATTGAAACAAGTGTCAAAACGCAAATTAGCACAGAACAGACAACAAAATGCTGGTTGCTAGGAATACCAATCAAATTTGATATTCTTTAATTCTTACAAATAATTGAATGTTTTCTTTTAATTTGAATAACAGAACATGAGGGTCAAAAGACCTCGCCAGTTCCATCGAACCTGGAAATAATAGAATCAGTTGCAGACAAAGGTAATATGCTTCAATATTTATCTTTGGATTATATAATACCTAAAAATACAGAAATTGTAATTTCTAAATGTCTTTAAAGCAGAAGACAAGTTTGCAATTTTCTGTTCTTACTTAGAGCTATAATACAATATTATTTTATAGTTAAGCCGTAACTTTATGAAAAACTAGAAACTCAATTATGTCTAAAAGTAACTTGTTCGCTTGTGAAGGATATGGTCAACCTTGTACCCAGGCAATTTTGCCTGTACGTTGGGTGGTCGGCCAAAATGGGCCTGGCATCGACTGGTCACGTGACACGCAGAATTTTAGGGTCTTTTCGCTGACATCCGAACGTGGAGGCAAAATGCCATGGGTACGAGGTTATGGTAACGTTGCGGAAGTATAATAAATAGCTCATCCCGACTTGTGGGGACAGAGATATTTATATTTTCCAATAAGTAGTCAAAAGGCATTTTACGTAGATTCTATGATAACACCAAAAAGAATATTAAGAATAATAACAACAAAAACGACAGCAACAACAACAACAATAACAATAACAACCAACAACAATAACGAAAGCAAGTACAGCGATTATACGGACTAAATGGCCAACAAGAATGACAAACTATACAAAGCATCACTGGAGCAGCAAAAATTGAAACAAGTGTCAAAACGCAAATTAGAACAGAACAGACAACAAAATGCCAGTTGCTAGGAATACCAATCAAATTTGATATTCTTTAATTCTTACAAATAATTGAATGTTTTCTTTTAATTTGAATAACAGAACATGAGGGTCAAAAGACCTCGCCAGTTCCATCGAACCTGCAAATTATAGAATCAGTTGCAGACAAAGGTAATATGCTTCAATATTTATCTTTGGATTATGATATACCTAAAAATACAGAAATTGTAATTCCTAAACGTCTTTAATGCAGAAGACAAGTTTGCAATTTTCTGCTCTTATTTAGAGATATAATACAATATTCTTTTATAGTTAGGCCGTAAGTTTATGAAAAACTAGAAGCTCAATTATGTCTAAAAGTAATTTGTTCGCCAGTGAAGGATATGGTCAACCTCGTTCCCAGGGCATTTTACCTGTACGTGGGGTGGTGGGCGAAAATGTGCCTGGCATCGGCTGGTCACGTGACACCCTGCAATTTAGGGTGTTTTCGCTGACCTCCGACGTGGAGGGAAAATGCCCTGGATACGAGTTTAGAATAACGTTACGGAAGTATAATAAATAGTTCATCCCGACTTGTGGGGACAGAGATATTTATATATTCCAATAAGTAGTCAAAAGGCATGTTTCGCAGATTCTATGATAACACCATATAGAATATTAACAATAATAACAACAACAACACCAACGACAATAACGAAAGGAAGTACAGCGATTATACGGACTAAATGGCCAACAAGAATGACAAAATATACTAAGCATCACTGGAGCAGCGAAAATTGAAACAAGTGTCAAAACGCAAATTAGAACAGAACAGACAACAAAATGCCAGTTGCTAGGAAAACTAATGAAATTTGATAGTCTTTAATTCCAGCAAATAATTGTATGTTTTCTTTTAATTTGAATAACAGAACATGAGGGTCAAAATACCTCGCCAGTTCAATCGAACCTGGAAATGATAGAATCAGTTGCAGACAAAGGTAATATGCTTCAGTATTTATCTTTGGATTATATAATACCTAAAAATACAGAAATTGTAATTTCTAAATGTCTTTAAAACAGAAGACAAGTTTGCAATTTTCTGTTCTTATTTAGAGCTATAATACAATATTATTTTATAGTTAAGCCGTAACTTTATGAAAAACTAGAAACTCAATTATGTCTAAAAGTAACTTGTTCGCTTGTGAAGGATATGGTCGACCTTGTACCCAGGCAATTTTGCCTGTACGTTGGGTGGTCGGCCAAAATGGGCCTGGCATCGACTGGTCACGTGACACCCAGAATTTTAGGGTGTTATCGGTGACATCCGAACGTGGAGGCAAAATGCCATGGGTGCGACGTTATGGTAACGTTGCGGAAGTATAATAAATAGCTCATCCCGACTTGTGGGGACAGAGATATTTATATTTTCCAATAAGTAGTCAAAAGGCATTTTACGTAGATTCTATGATAACACCATAAAGAATATTAAGAATAATAACAACAAAAACGACAGCAACAACAACAACAACAACAATAACAATAACAATAACAAACCAACAACAATAACAAAAGCAAGTACAGCGCTTATACGGACTAAGTGGCCAACAAGAATGAGAAAATATACAAAGCATCACTGGAGCAGCAAAAATTGAAACAAATGTCAAAACGCAAATTAGCACAGAACAGACAACAAAATGCTGGTTGCTAGGAATACAAATCAAATTTGATATTCTTTAATTCCTACAAATAATTGTATGTTTTCTTTTAATTTGAATAACAGAACATGAGAGTCAAAAGACCTCGCCAGTTCCATCGAACCTGCAAACTATAGAATCAGTTGCAGACAAAGGTAATATGCTTCAATATTTTACTTCGGATTACGATATACCTAAAAATACAGAAATTGTAATTTCTAAACGTCTTTAATACAAAAGGCAAGTTTGCAATTTTCTGTTCTTATTTTGAGCTATAATACAATGTTCGTTTATAGTTAAGCCGTAAGTTTATGAAAAACTAGAAGCTCAATTATGTCTAAAAGTAATTTGCTCGCCAGTGAAGGATATGGTCAACCTCGTACCCAGGGCATTTTACCTATACGTTGGGTGTTCTGCGATAATGGGCCTGGCATCGGCTGGTCACGTGACACCCAGAATTTTACGGTGTTTTCGCTGACCTCCGAACGTGCAGGCAAAATGCCCTGGGTACGAGGTTAGAATAACGTTATGGAAGTATAATAAATAGCTCATCCCAACTTGTGGGGACAGAGATATTTATATTTTCCAATAAGTATTCAAAAGGCATTTTACGTAGATTCTATGATAACACCATAACGAATATTAAGGATAATAACAACAACAACAACAACAACAACAACAACAACAACAACAACAACAACAACAACAACAACAACAACAACAGCAGCAGCAGCAACAACAACAACAACAGCAACAATAACAATAACAACACCAAAACCAACAACAATAACGAAAGCAAGTACAGCGATTATACAGACTAAATGGCCAACAAGAATGACAAAATATACCAAGCATCACAGGAGCAGCAAAAATTGAAACAAATGTCAAAACGCAAATTAGAACAGAACAGACAACAAAACGCCAGTTGCTAGGAATACTAATAAAATTTGATAGTCTTTAATTCCAACAAATAATTGTATGTTTTCTTTTAATTTGAATAACAGAACATGAGGGTCAAAAGACCTCGCCAGTTCCATCGAACCTGCAAATTATAGAATCAGTTGCAGACAAAGGTAATATGCTTCAATATTTAGCTTTGGATTATGATATACCTAAAAATACAGAAATTGTAATTCCTAAACGTCTTTAATGCAGAAGACAAGTTTGCAATTTTCTGCTCTTATTTAGAGATATAATACAATATTCTTTTATAGTTAAGCCGTAAGTTTATGAAAAACTAGAAGCTCAATTATTTCTAAAAGTAATTTGTTCGCCAGTGAAGGATATGGTCAACCTTGTTCCCAGGGCATTTTACCTGTACGTTGAGTGGTGGGCGAAAATGTGCCTGGCATCGGCTGGTCACGTGACACCCTGAATTTTAGGGTGATTTCGCTGACCTCCGACGTGGATGCAAAATCCCCTGGGTACGAGTTTAGAATAACGTTACGGAAGTATAATAAATAGTTCATCCCGACTTGTGGGGACAGAGATATTTATATTTTCCAATAAGTAGTCAAAAGGCATGTTTCGTAGATTCTATGATAACACCATAAAGAATATTAACAATAATAACAACAACAACAACAACAACAACAACAACAACAACAACAACAACAACAACAACAACAACAACACCAACGACAACAACGAAAGGAAGTACAGCGATTATACGGACTAAATGGCCAACAAGAATGACAAAATATACTAAGCATCACTGGAGCAGCGAAAATTGAAACAAGTGTCAAAACGCAAATTAGAACAGAACAGACAACAAAATGCCAGTTGCTAGGAATACTAAAAAAATTTGATAGTCTTTAATTCCAACAAATAATTGTTGGTTTTCTTTTAATTTGAATAACAGAACATGAGGGTCAAAATACCTCGCCAGTTCAATCGAACCTGGAAATAATAGAATCAGTTGCAGACAAAGGTAATATGCTTCAATATTAATCTTTGGATTATATAATACCTAAAAATACAGAAATTGTAATTTCTAAATGTCTTTAAAGCAGAAGACAAGTTTGCAATTTTCTGTTCTTATTTAGAGCTATAATACAATATTATTTTATAGTTAAGCCGTAATTTTATGAAAAACTAGAAACTCAATTATGTCTAAAAGTAACTTGTTCGCTTGTGAAGGATATGGTCAACCTTGTACCCAGGCAATTTTGCCTGTACGTTGGGTGGTCGGCCAAAATGGGCCTGGCGTCGACTGGTCACGTGACACCCAGAATTTTAGGGTGTTTTCGTTGACATCCGAACGTGGAGGCAAAATGCCATGGGTACGAGGTTATGGTAACGTTGCGGAAGTATAATAAATAGCTTATCCCGACTTGTGGGGACAGAGATATTTATATTTTCCAATAAGTAGTCAAAAGGCATTTTACGTAGATTCTATGATAACACCATAAAGAATATTAAGGATAATAACAACAACAACAACAACAACAACAACAACAACAGCAGCAGCAGCAACAACAACAACAACAACAACCACAACAACAACAACAACAACAACAACAACAACAACAACAACACCAACGACAATAACGAAAGGAAGTACAGCGATTATACGGACTAAATGGCCAACAAGAATGACAAAATATACTAAGCATCACTGGAGCAGCGAAAATTGAAACAAGTGTCAAAACGCAAATTAGAACAGAACAGACAACAAAATGCCAGTTGCTAGGAATACTAAAAAAATTTGATAGTCTTTAATTCCAACAAATAATCGTTGGTTTTCTTTTAATTTGAATAACAGAACATGAGGGTCAAAATACCTCGCCAGTTCAATCGAACCTGGAAATAATAGAATCAGTTCCAGACAAAGGTAAATATGCTTCAATATTTATCTTTGGATTATATAATACCTAAAAATACAGAAATTGTAATTTCTAAATGTCTTTAAAGCAGAAGACAAGCTTGCAATTTTCTGTTCTTATTTAGAGCTATAATACAATATTATTTTATAGTTAAGCCGTAATTTTATGAAAAACTAGAAACTCAATTATGTCTAAAAGTAACTTGTTCGCTTGTGAAGGATATGGTCGACCTCGTACCCAGGCAATTTTGCCTGTACGTTGGGTGGTCGGCCAAAATGGGCCTGGCGTCGACTGGTCACGTGACACCCAGAATTTTAGGGTGTTTTCGTTGACATCCGAACGTGGAGGCAAAATGCCATGGGTACGAGGTTATGGTAACGTTGCGGAAGCATAATAAATAGCTCATCCCGACTTGTGGGGACAGAGATATTTATATTTTCCAATAAGTAGTCAAAAGGCATTTTACGTAGATTCTATGATAACACAATAAAGAATATTAAGAATAATAACAACAAAAACGACAGCAACAACAACAACAACAACAACAACAACAGCAACAATAACAATAACAAAACCAACAACAATAACGAAAGCAAGTACAGCGATTATACGGACTAAGTGGCCAACAAGAATGACAAAATATACAAAGCATCACTGGAGCAGCCAAAATTGAAACAAATGTCAAAACGCAAATTAGAACAGAACAGACAACAAAACGCCAGTTGCTAGGAATACTAATAAAATTTGATAGTCTTTAATTCCAACAAATAATTGAATGTTTTCTTTTAATTTGAATAACAGAACATGAGGGTCAAAAGACCTCGCCAGTTCAATCGAACCTGGAAATAATAGAATCAGTTGCGGACAAAGGTAATATGCTTCAATATTTATCTTTGGATTATGATATACCTAAAAATACAGAAATTGTAATTCCTAAACGTCTTTAATGCAGAAGACAAGTTTGCAATTTTCTGTTCTTATTTAGAGATATAATACAATATTCTTTTATAGTTAAGCCGTAAGTTTATGAAAAACTAGAAGCTCAATTATGTATAAAAGTAACTTGTTCGCCACTGAAGGATATGGTCAACCTCGTTCCCAAGGCGTTTTACCTGTACGTTGGGTGGTGGGCGAAAATGTGCCTGGCATCGGCTGGTCACGTGACACCCCGAATGTTAGGGTGTTTACGCTGACCTCCGACGTGCAGGCAAAATGCCCTGGGTACGAGTTTAGAATAACGTTACGGAAGTATAAAAAATAGTTCATCCCGACTTGTGGGGACAGAGATATTTATAGTTTCCAATAAGTAGTCAAAAGGGATGTTTCGTAGATTCTATGATAACAACATAAAGAATATAAAGAATAATAATAACAACAACAACAACAACAACAACAACAACAACAACGACGACGACAACAACAATAACAACACCAACAACAATAAGGAAAGCAAGTATAGCGATTATACGGACTAAATGGCCCACAAGAATGACAAAATATACCAAGCATCACTGGAGCAGCGAAAATTGAAACAAGTGTCAAAACGCAAATTAGAACAGAACAGACAACAAAATGCCAGTTGCTAGGAATACTAATAAAATTTGATAGTCTTTAATTCCAGCAAATAATTGTATGTTTTCTTTTAATTTGAATAACAGAACATGAGGGTCAAAATACCTCGCCAGTTCAATCGAACCTGGAAATAATAGAATCAGTTGCAGACAAAGGTAATATGCTTCAATATTTATCTTTGGATTATATAATACCTAAAAATGCAGAAATTGTAATTTCTAAATGTCTTTAAAGCAGAAGACAAGTTTGCAATTTTCTGTTCTTATTTAGAGCTATAATACAATATTATTTTATAGTTAAGCCGTAATTTTATGAAAAACTAGAAACTCAATTATGTCTAAAAGTAACTTGTTCGCTTGTGAAGGATATGGTCGACCTTGTACCCAGGCAATTTTGCCTGTACGTTGCGTGGTCGGCCAAAATGGGCCTGGCATCGACTGGTCACGTGACACCCAGAATTTTAGGGTGTTATCGGTGACATCCGAACGTGGAGGCAAAATGCCATGGGTACGAGGTTATGGTAACGTTGCGGAAGTATAATAAATAGCTCATCCCGACTTGTGGGGACAGAGATATTTATATTTTCCAATAAGTAGTCAAAAGGCATTTTACGTAGATTCTATGATAACACCATAAAGAATATTAAGGATAATAACAACAACAACAACAACAACAACAACAACAGCAGCAGCAGCAACAACAACAACAACAACAGCAACAATAACAATAACAACACCAAAACCAACAACAATAACGAAAGCAAGTACAGCGATTATACAGACTAAATGGCCAACAAGAATGACAAAATATACCAAGCATCACAGGCGCAGCAAAAATTGAAACAAATGTCAAAACGCAAATTAGCACAGAACAGACAACAAAATGCTGGTTGCTAGGAATACCAATCAAATTTGATATTCTTTAATTCTTACAAATAATTGAATGTTTTCTTTTAATTTGAATAACAGAACAGGAGGGTCAAAAGACCTCGCCAGTTCCATCGAACCTGCAAATTATAGAATCAGTTGCAGACAAAGGTAATATGCTTCAATATTTATCTTTGGATTATGATATACCTAAAAATACAGAAATTGTAATTCCTAAACGTCTTTAATGCAGAAGACAAGTTTGCAATTTTCTGCTCTTATTTAGAGATATAATACAATATTCTTTTATAGTTAAGCCGTAAGTTTATGAAAAACTAGAAGCTCAATTATGTCTAAAAGTAATTTGTTCGCCAGTGAAGGATATGGTCAACCTCGTTCCCAGGGCATTTTACCTGTACGTGGGGTGGTGGGCGAAAATGTGCCTGGCATCGGCTGGTCACGTGACACCCTGAATTTTAGGGTGTTTTCGCTGACCTCCGACGTGGAGGCAAAATGCGCTGGATACGAGTTTAGAATAACGTTACGGAAGTATAATAAATAGTTCATCCCGACTTGTGGGGACAGAGATATTTATATTTTCCAATAAGTAGTCAAAAGGCATGTTTCGCAGATTCTATGATAACACCATAAAGAATATTAACAATAATAACAACAACAACAACAACAACACCAACGACAATAACGAAAGGAAGTACAGCGATTATACGGACTAAATGGCCAACAAGAATGACAAAATATACTAAGCATCACTGGAGCAGCGAAAATTGAAACAAGTGTCAAAACGCAAATTAGAACAGAACAGACAACAAAATGCCAGTTGCTAGGAATACAAATCAAATTTGATATTCTTTAATTCCTACAAATAATTGTATGTTTTCTTTTAATTTGAATAACAGAACATGAGAGTCAAAAGACCTCGCCAGTTCCATCGAACCTGCAAACTATAGAATCAGTTGCAGACAAAGGTAATATGCTTCAATATTTATCTTCGGATTACGATATACCTAAAAATACAGAAATTGCAATTTCTAAACGTCTTTAATACAAAAGGCAAGTTTGCAATTTTCTGTTCTTATTTTAGCTATAATACAATGTTCGTTTATAGTTAAGCCGTAAGTTTATGAAAAACTAGAAGCTCAATTATGTCTAAAAGTAATTTGCTCGCCAGTGAAGGATATGGTCAACCTCGTACCCAGGGCATTTTACCTATACGTTGGGTGTTCTGCGATAATGGGCCTGGCATCGGCTGGTCACGTGACACCCAGAATTTTACGGTGTTTTCGCTGACCTCCGAACGTGCAGGCAAAATGCCCTGGGTACGATGTTAGAATAACGTTACGGAAGTATAATAAATAGCTCATCCCAACTTGTGGGGACAGAGATACTTATATTTTCCAATAAGTAGTCAAAAGGCATTTTACGTAGATTCTATGATAACACCATAAAGAATATTAAGGATAATAACAACAACAACAACAGCAGCAGCAACAACAACAAAAACAACAGCAACAATAACAATAACAACACCAAAACCAACAACAATAACGAAAGCAAGTACAGCGATTATACAGACTAAATCGCCAACAAGAATGACAAAATATACCAAGCATCACAGGAGCAGCAAAAATTGAAACAAATGTCAAAACGCAAATTAGAACAGAACAGACAACAAAACGCCAGTTGCTAGGAATACTAATAAAATTTGATAGTCTTTGATTCCAACAAATAATTGTATGTTTTCTTTTAATTTGAATAACAGAACATGAGGGTCAAAATACCTCGCCAGTTCAATCGAACCTGGAAATAATAGAATCAGTTGCGGACAAAGGTAATATGCTTCAATATTTATCTTTGGATTATATAATACCTAAAAATACAGAAATTGTAATTTCTAAATGTCTTTAAAGCAGAAGACAAGTTTGCAATTTTCTGTTCTTATTTAGAGCTATAATACAATATTATTTTATAGTTAAGCCGTAACTTTATGAAAAACTAGAAACTCAATTATGTCTAAAAGTAATTTGTTCGCCAGTGAAGGATATGGTCCACCTCGTTCCCAGGGCATTTTACCTGTACGTTGGGTGGTCGGCCAAAATGGGCCTGGCATCGACTGGTCACGTGACACCCAGAATTTTAGGGTGTTTTCGCTGACATCCGAACGTGGAGGCAAAATGCCATGGGTACGAGGTTATGGTAACGTTGCGGAAGTATAATAAATAGCTCATCCCGACTTGTGGGGACAGAGATATTTATATTTTCCAATAAGTAGTCAAAAGGCATTTTACGTAGATTCTATGATAACACCATAAAGAATATTAAGAATAATAACAACAAAAACGACAGCAACAACAACAACAATAACAATAACAACCAACAACAATAACGAAAGCAAGTACAGCGATTATACGGACTAAATGGCCAACAAGAATGACAAACTATACAAAGCATCACTGGAGCAGCAAAAATTGAAACAAGTTTCAAAACGCAAATTAGAACAGAACAGACAACAAAACGCCAGTTGCTAGGAATACTAATAAAATTTGATAGTCTTTAATTCCAACAAATAATTGTATGTTTTCTTTTAATTTGAATAACAGAACATGAGGGTCAAAATACCTCGCGAGTTCAATCGAACCTGAAAATAATAGAATCAGTTGCGGACAAAGGTAATATGCTTCAATATTTATCGTAGGATTATATAATACCTAAAAATACAGAAATTGTAATTTCTAAATGTCTTTAAAGCAGAAGACAAGTTTGCAATTTTCTGTTCTTATTTAGAGCTATAATACAATATTATTTTATAGTTAACATCTTCGTTCACCTTACTTACCCGCTTGGTTGGTTAGGTGCAAGCTGTTGGCCGAGGGGGCCTTGGACTGGAGCGAGAAGTGGTACTTGGAATCAGGTTAAGATCCAACCAGGTGGTATCTTGAGCTGACCACCCCCTCGGGACAGCTAACACCTTCACACCAATAAATTGGTGGAGTAAAAACTTACCATTCTTGTGGGAGTTGAAATTTGCGGAGTTCTCGAACTTGTGTGTGACAGCAAGTCGAGCAATAGCGTAGTGAGCGATGCGTGGTAGCTCGGCCCAGTCTCCAAGCACGCCGCTCATGCTGTTTGCTAATTGCGTCCATCCTGTGCGACGTGCGGTTACCTAGTTGTTAACCTTGGTTATTGCATAACCCCACTTAACATCTTCGTTCACCTTACTTACCCGCTTGGTTGGTTAGGTGCAAGCAGTTGGCCGAGGGGGCCTTGGACTGGAGCGAGAAGTGGTACTTGGAATCAGGTTAAGATCCAACCAGGTGGTATCTTGAGCTGACCACCCAAAGTGATGCGAAGTATCACCCTTCCAAGTACCTCCGAAATTCCTATCTCGAGGATGAACAATTGAGATATATTGGTTAATTGCGTTAGATAGCGCATCCAAACTAGCAGCAGCATTGGATAGCCTATCCAAATCGATCGCGGCACTGTTAGATGGCACATCCAACAAAATAGTAGAAGTATTGGAAAGCACCTCCGGGAAAGCACAGCCACATCGATAGCAGCAATGTTAGATAGCACATCCAGAAAATAGCGGCAGTCTTGGATGGCACATCCACATAGATAGCCGTGAAGGTAGATAGCACATCTAACAAAATAGCGGCAGTATTGGATAGCACCTTCACGTAGATAGCAGCAACGTTAGATCGCACCTCCAACAAAATAGCCGAAGCCTCTGATAGCCCCTCCAAATAGCTAGCCGCAATGTTAGATAGCACATCCAACCAAATAGCAGTGGTATTGGATAGCACATCCAACTAGATAGCAGCAATGTTAGATAGCACCTCCAACAAATTAGCGGCAGTATTGGATAGCACATCCACCTAGATAGCAGCAATGTTAGATAGCACATCCAACAAATTAGCGGCAGTATTGGATAGCATATCCACATAGGTATAGCAGCAATGTTAGATAGCACATCCAACGAAATAGCCGCGGTATTGGATAGCACATGCACGTAGATAGCAGCAATGTTAGATATAGCACATCCAACAAAATAACAGGAGCCTTTGATAGCACATCCAACAAAATAGCAGAAGCCTTTGATAGCACATCCACCCATCCAAATAGATGGCAGCAATGTTAGATAGCACATCCAACAAACTAGCAGTGGTATTGGATAGTACATCCAAATAGATAGCAGCAGTGTTAGATAGCACATCTAACAAACTAGCAGTGGTATAGGATAGCACATCCAAATAGATAGCCGCAATGTTAAATAGCACATCCAACAAATTAGCAGTGGTATTGGATAGCACATGCAAATAGATAGCAGCGATGTTTAATAGATAGCACATCCAACAAACTAGCAGTGGTATTGCGTAGCACATGCAGAAAGATAGCCGTAATGTTAGATAGCACATCCAGCAACATAGCAGCAGTATTGGATAGCACATCCGAATAGCAGCAATGTTAGATAGCACATCCAACAAACTAGCAGTGGTATTGGATAGCACATCCGAATAGCAGTAATGTTAGATAGCACATCCAGCAACATAGCAGCAGTATTGGATAGCACATCCGAATAGCAGCCATGTTAGATAGCACCTCCAACAAACTAGCAGTGGTATTGGATAGCACATCCGAATAGCAGTAATGTTAGATAGCACATCCAGCAACATAGCAGCAGTATTGGATAGCACATCCGAATAGCAGCAATGTTACTAGCACATCCAACAAACTAGCAGCAGTATTGGATAGCACATCGTATGTAGTATTGGATAGATGAGACAATAAAACGAAGACCAGACGATTGTTTTTGAGGTTGGTTTTTTTGGGGTTTTTTTTGTTTTGTTTTTTTTGTTAGTTAAATCTAAGTTGACCGCACCCAAATAATGTTATGTTACCGCACCCAAATAATGTTATGTTATAAACACGAACCCAGATAAAAACTTAACTGAGCAGGCGAGCCGCTACACCCTCAAGAATAATTGGTGGCGTACGAATGTACAATTGATAAGCGTCGCTGAGCCATCGTCCCATTGTTTTGATTAAGTGATCAGGGATTCCCACTGTTGCCGTCGTGGTGGCAGCTCCGATACGAAAGCTGTGCCCAGAGTAATTACCTTCGATCCCAAGCCGAGCCAGAGCAGACTTAAGCCACGCTACCAGGATGTCTCGTGTTAAAGGAAGGCCGGTTTTGTGCATAAATAGTGGACCGGGTTTGCTACCACGCTGGTGAAGATAAGTCATCAGGGCCCGTACCGCACATATGCTGGAATGCGTAGCGCCAATTCGTATAGTATGTCCTTTACGAAATTTATCTGTTTTTGAGGACTTTATACTTAACAGCACCACTGTGGGGTTGCGCGTGCTGTCGACTGTGAAGTCAGCCAAGGATAAATATACCAAGCATCACTGGAGCAGCAAAAATTGAAACAAATGTCAAAACGCAAATTAGCACAGAACAGACAACAAAATGCTGGTTGCTAGGAATACCAATCAAATTTGATATTCTTTAATTCTTACAAATAATTGAATGTTTTCTTTTAATTTGAATAACAGAACATGAGAGTCAAAAGACCTCGCCAGCTCCATCGAACCTGCAAATTATAGAATCAGTTGCAAACAAAGGTAATATGCTTCAATATTTATCTTTGGATTACGATATACCTAAAAATACAGAAATTGTAATTCCTAAACGTCTTTAATGCAGAAGACAAGTTTTCAATTTTCTGTTCTTATTTGGAGATATAATACAATATTCTTTTATAGTTAAGCCGTAAGTTTATGAAAAACTAGAAGCTCAATTATGTCTAAAAGTAATTTGTTCGCCAGTGAAGGATATGGTCAACCTCGTTCCCAGGGCATTTTACCTGTACGTTGGGTGGTCGGCGAAAATGGGTCTGGTCACGTGACACCCAGAATTTTAGGGTGTTTTCTCTGACCTTCGACGTGGAGGCAAAATGCCCTGGGTACGAGGTTAGAATAACGTTACGGAAGTATAATAAATAGCTCATCCCGACTTGTGGGGACAGAGATATTTATATTTTCCAATAAGTAGTCAAAAGGCAAGTTACGTAGATTCTATGATAACACCATAACGAATATTAAGAATAATAATAACAACAACAACAACAACAACAACAACAACAACAACAACAACAACAACAACAACAATAACAACAACACGAACAACAATAATGAAAGCAAGTACAGCAATTATACGGAGTAAATGGTCAACAAGAATGAAAAAATATACCAAGCATCACAGGAGCAGCAAAAATTTAAACAAGTGTCAAAACGCAAGTTAAAACAAAAACGACAACAAAATAGCGGTTGCTACGAATACCAATCAAATTTGATAGTCTTCAATTCCTACAAATAATTGTATGTTTACTTTAATTTGAATAACAGAACATGAGGGTCAAAAGACCTCGCAAGTTCCATCGAACCTGCAAATAATAGAATCAGTTGCAGACAAAGGTAATATACTTCAATATTTATCTTTGGATTATGTTATACCTAAAAATAGAGAAATTGTAATTTCTCGACGTTTTTAACACAAAAGGCAAGTTTGCAAATTTGTGCTCTTATTTAGGGCTATAATACAATATTCTTTTATATTTAAGGTGGCTCCATACAGTTTTTTGAAAAATGGAAAATACAAATTTGAGAGTTCAAAACATGTGCATAAACAATTCGGAAAAAGAATAAAACTAAATGTTATGCATAGTTAAACAGTCTGACAATCAAAAACTGTTACCAAATAAATAGCAACAGTTGTTGCTATGGCAACAATGACGTTTCAAAATGGCTGCCAATTACTCTTCAAATCAATCTAATTCGAAAAAAACTTTGGTGACCCCCAATTTTTTTTTCGTTAAAACTTTTCTTGAAGTATGAATAATCACTAGGCCGATTTTTAAAAAATTCTGTAGAACCAATTTTTTTAAAAATTAACAAACATGATTTTTCCGAAAAACAAATTATTCGTTCTTCCGATTTTTTTTTAAATCGGCCTATTGATTACTCATACTTCAAGAAAAGTTTTAATGAAAAAAAAATTGGGGGTCACCAAAGTTTTTTTCGAATTAAATTAGTTTGAAGGGTAATTGGCAGCCATTTTGAAACGTCATTGTTGCCATAGCAACAACTGTTGCTATTTATTTGGTAACAGTTTTTGATTGTCAGACTGCTTAATTATGCATAACATTTAGTTTTATTCTTTTTCCGAATTATTTATACACGTGTTTTGAACTCTCAAACTTGTATTTTCCATTTTTCAAGAAACTGTATGGAGCCACCTTAAGGTGGTCTTATACAAAAAAAGTACGAAATTCATCATTTTTTTATTTTTGACTAATTTCAATCTTTGAAGCCTACTTAATCATCTCTATTGCGTTTTATTGCTGAAGCGGGAACAAAAAAGCTGATTTCTATTTTATTTCGTGAGTGGTAACCTCAACCGCGTGGGAAAAGTACTGGGAACGAGTTTGTTTTTCGTTACTAGAGCGTAATGGCTTCTCATAGCAAGACGTATTTTGTACGTTTCTGTTGTGTTAAAGCCTGAATAGGACTTAACTATGTAACCAGTTGGGTAAAGACATCATAAAGTCTCGTGATCCCGATCCCTGTCATGCGAAGAACTGTGTGATAGAAGTACTGTGCGAATCGTGTCATATTTTTCCGTTCGTTGGAGACACTGTCGTGGCAGTATGGGAGGCTGGTTTTAAGTCCGTCTCGTAGCAAGTAAAAATGTTTAAATTTTACTTCATATATGTGAATTAGATGTATTGAAGTATCGCTCTAGTATTTCGAAATGTTTGAATTGTGACTTGCTTCGAGACTTAGATAAATGTTTATTTATGGTTGGGGGCCGTTGGGTGTTGTCGGATTTTCAATTTGTATCCCACAATGCAATAGGGTTTACATAGCTCGGTAAAGAGGTCTGGGCATGAGACACAGCGAACTCAAAGTCAAGACATGCCAAGATTAGGGTGCTGCCTCGCCAACGCTCGGCAGCAATAAGACGAAAATTCCGCACAATATAGCAAACGAAAACGTTTTCATTTTGAATAGTTCAAACTTTCAGCTATTAGCAACACGCTAAAAATGATATCTCCTAAAATAATGAACCAAATGACTTGCAATTTTCAGTGAGACTTTGTATATGAATTATCTGTGTTGTGAACTAGGATTTTTGAAATTGGTATAATCTATCATGCATAATTTATATTTTACGAGAGAAAAAGTGGTCAAATATTATTCGTTATAAATTCCTTTCAAAAAAAAAAACTAAAACTAAATATTTTTCAATTATCCTAGTTCACAACATAGATGTGATATAGTAGTTGCTATTTTCACCCTTTTTGAAGATTTATCACAATTAGCTTTTCTGTAATATTTTTTATCGCAACACCATTTTTTCACAGCTGGGGGTGATTATTTCTGTAACCATGGTAACCATCATTTCAAAAACTGTGTCACTGGTCATCACTTAGTCATTAAAATACTTTTATGCAAAAATATTTTCAAAATAGCCAATTTTAAAGAAAAATTATCATTTTGTATAAGACCACCTTAAGCCGCAAGTTAATGAAAAACTAGAAACTCAATTATGTCTAAACGTAATTTGTTCGCTAGTGAAGGATATGGTCAACCTTGTACCCAGGCAATTTTGCCTGTACGTTGGGTGGTCAGCGAAAATGGGCCTGGCATCGACTGGTCACGTGACACCCAGAATTTAAGGTGTTTTCGCTGACCTCCGAATGTGGAGGGAAAATGCCCTGGGTACGAGGTTAGAATAACGTTACGGAAGTATAATAAATAGCTCATCCCGACTTGTGGGGACAGAGATATTTATATTTTCCAATAAGTAGTCAAAAGGCATGTTACGCAGATTCTATGATAACACCATAAAGAATATTAAGAATAATAACAACAACAACAACAACAGCAGCAACAACAACAACAACAACAACAACAACAGCATCAACAATAGCATCAACAACAACAACAAAAATAACAACACCAACAACAGCAACGAAAGGAAGTACAGCGATTATACGGACTAAATGGCCAACAAGAATGACAAAATATACCAAGCATCACAAGAGCAGCAAAAATTGAAACAAGTGTCGGAACGCAAATTAAAACAAAACAGACAACAAAATGCAGGATGCTAGGAATACTAATCAATTAGTTTGGAAGTATTTAATTTCTACAAATAATTGTATGATTTCTTTTATTTTGAATAAAAGAACATGAGGGTCAAAAGACCCCGCCAGTTCCATCGAACCTGCAAATTATAGAATCAGTTGCAGACAAAGGTAATATGCTTCAATATTTATCTTATTTAAACGTCTTTGTTGTTGGAAAAGGCGATTTGCAGGATATAAAACTAATTTTCTGTTCGAATTTGGAGCTAGAATGCAATGATGTTTTATAGTCCAAGAATTTATGTAGTAAAAATGAGGTTGCGAAATTTGTAATAATTATGTCCTAGCCAGATATTTTGTTTTAATTTAGACGAAATTCATGATCAAGACTGGTTGGAGGTTTGTCCAGATGAAACGGATCATACTGTCGTCGAAGATTTTGTAAATATGTTTTCTTCGTATTTTAAGAAGCCTAGATGTTGATGGCATTAAATAATTCTTTTAACTAATTTCTTTTTAAGTAAATACTAGAAAATATTTTTACAAACGTTAACCTGTTGAGGTTTGTAGTGGATTTAATCTTTTTGCTTATGATATATCAAGATTTTGTTTCCACAGGTTCCTGAAAGTGTTAGTGAAGCAGAGAGCGAGGTTTTCGTTTACAATGCAACGTTTCGATGTCTAAGTAAGTAAATAAATATTATATATATATAGATTTATAAGTAAGTAAATATATAGATACATATATATATATATATATCTATATATATTATAAGATCGCCCAGCGTGAAACTGACAGTAGCGACCATCAACATTTGAGGTAAGCCCACTTATAGTATATATATATATATATATATATATATATATATATATATAGTTCAATCTACAGACACGGTGTTTCGCTGTACAACAGCTCATCAGTGTAGCTTGGAACAATCTGAATGAATTTCATCAATTACTTATACACATGCGATCGTCGGTGACAACCGCATGTGGGACAGCATCGGTGAAATACATTCAGATAGCGTGAAGTTCAGACTAATAAAAATACTAAAATGTGCATACTAAAATGTGCATAATAAAGTTATTTAGGTTTAAAATTAGATGCATAAAACTTGTTTTCATGACGACATTTGGCAAACAGTTCTGATCTTTTGTTTAAAAGTGTTCCCTTTTGAGCATTTAAAATGCATAATTTCTCTTGCAAGCATAAATTGCACTTGCGATTTCCACTTCGGTAAGATTTTGCACGATTCAAGACAGACCACTTTATTTCATACTGCAGAAGTATGAAATCAGAAGTTTTGATATCAGAAGGTCGCGGGTTTCGAATCCCGTCAGGGATACTCAGACATTTTTCTGAGTATAAAAGCTTGAGAACAAATTTTACTCATATTACACCAAGCTACAAATTTCACTTTAATATATATATATGTTAAAGGTTTGAGCACTCTGGGCCCATGCGCACTTCACGCTATCTGAATGTACTTCACCGATGCTGTCCCACATGTGGTTGTCACATGAAATACATTCAGATTGTTCCAAGCTACACTGATGAGCTGTAGTACAGCGAAACACCGTGTCTGTAGATTGAACTATATATATATATATATATATATAAGTGAGTTTTGGTTCACGAAATGTTAGAGAGTGCTCAATACCATAAATAGATAGAGCAAAATACAAAGTATGAAGTATAGTTTTACCTTAAAGTCTTCGCTACCAGACGTTTTGCCCTAAACGGGATCATCAGGAGTCGCCTGATGATCCCGTTTAGGGTGAAACCTCTGGTAGCGAAGACTTTAAGGTAAAACTATACTTCATACTTTGTATATATATATATATATATATATATATACAATTCAATCTGCAGACGTACGTTTCGCTGCTCATCAGTGCAGCAACCACTGCTAGAGTGGTGGGCTATGCGTAATGCTATTTGTTAAGCGGAATGTGGGAGCATATATTCAATCTGCAGACGTATATATATATATATATATATATATATATATATATATATATATATATATATATATATATATATATATATATATATATATATATATATATATATATATATAGTTCAATCTACAGACACGGTGTTTCGCTGTACAACAGCTCATCAGTGTAGCTTGGAACAATCTGAATGAATTTCATCAATTACTTATACACATGCGATCGTCGGTGACAACCGCATGTGGGACAGCATCGGTGAAATACATTCAGATAGCGTGAAGTGCGCATGGGCCCAGAGTGCTCAAACTTCCACAAGGTATTCAAAAACTGCTACTCGAGTTTCACGCTCAGCCTTTGCTGGCGATCATCAGACTAATAAAAATACTAAAATGTGCATACTAAAATGTGCATATCATCAGACTAATAAAAATACTAAAATGTGCATACTAAAATGTGCATACTATTTACAACATTCGCGTCCGTGTTGTATCGGATATACAATCACTCGGCGAAAAATAGCTTGTGAAATTGTAATATATATTTAACAAAACTTTCTCTTTTTCCAGGTACACCAACAGAAAGTACTGCTAACCATGATAACATGGACAACAATTCAGAACATGAAAGTGATCCAGAGAATCTAGAAAGAGGTTTGTTACACTTTTTTATATTTTTGTTTTAAAACTTCACATCCAAAATTTGAACCTGATAGTCAAACTACAATTTACTAAAAAAGAAAAATTAGGTGTTTAGTGACGTCGCCGATAGCAATTTGTAAATTCACCAGCGTCTTTTTGTTGTCAACAAAATACGGAACTATAATATAGAACAAACTGAGTCTCGTACAAAGGCGCTTATGGTTTCGGAGAAGTACAGCGCTCACATGCAAGCACAACTGGCCAGGAATCCTGCGTGTGGGTGCCTGAGTACAATGTTGGAAAAATCCTATTAAAGCCATTTTTTGGACATATAACTGAATTGGCCTGCACCCATAGCTAGGCTATATTGTTTTCTTGGGCGTTATGAAGAAATTACTCTTGCATCTTTTTCTATGTATATAACTTGTCCAGCGTGTTTCAACATCATTATAGAACATGCTACAAAAAGAAAATATTTGCCAACTTCGTAACAAATAGGAATAATATGCATTATCTCAGTTTATATTGAACTCGGACATGCGCGCGAGGTGTGGTGGACTAAGTGTAGTATGACCAATACCGTTTAAAAACGTCTGTGCACGTGCAATTTTGCAATATTGTGTTCTTATTTAGAGCTAAAATACAATAATCTTCTATAGTTAGGCCAAAAGTTTATGAAAAACTAGCAACTCAATTATGTCTGAAAGCAATTTACTTGCAAGTAAAAGATAAGGTTACGGAAGTCTAATATAGCTAAGACTAACTTGTGGGGACAAAGATATTTAATATTTCCTAATAATTAGTCAAAAGGCATTTTACGTGGATTATATGATAAAACCACAACAACAACGACACGACAGCAAGAAAACCCATCATACGGTTGATATGATTTCTTTCAATTTTTATAACAGAACATGAGAATCAACAAAATTCGCCACTAGGCCACCAGCACATCGTAGAATCAGTTCCAGACAAAGGTAATATGCTTCAGTATTTACCTTTAGATTGTGGAATACCTAAACGTTTTAAATTGTAATTTTTATACGTCTTTAGCACAAAAGGTAATGTTCTGTTCTATTTAGAGCTAGAATACAATTATATTTTATAGTTAGGCCAAAAGTTTATAAAAAACTAGCAACTCAGTTGTCTAAAAGTAATTTGTTCGTTAGTAAAGAATAAGGTTACGAAAATGTAATAAATAGCTAAGTCCGGCTTGTGGGGAAAGACTATAAAGAATATTAAGAATAACAACAACAATCATACGGATTAGATCTTTATCAAGAGTGACAAAATATACCAAGCAATACAGGAACAGGAATAATTATAACAAGTGTAAAAACGGAAAATTAAAACAAAACAGACAACAAAATGCCGGTTGCAGCGCTAGGAATACTAATCAAATTTGGAGGTCTTCAATTCCTACAAATAATTGTATGATCTCTTTTAATTTGAATAACAGAACATGTGAGTCAAACGACCTCGCCAGTTCAATCGAACCTGCAAATAATAGAATCAGTTGCAGACAAAGGTAATATGCTTCAACATTTATCTTTGGATAATGATATACCTAAAGATACAGAAATGTAATTTCTAAACGACTTTAATACAAAAGGCAATTTTCTGTTCTTATTTAGAGCTAGAATACAATAATTTTTATAGTTAGGCCAAAAGTTTATGAAAAACTAGCAACTCAATTATGTCTAAAAGTAATTTATTCGATGGTAAATGATAAGGTTATACGGAAAGGTAATAAATAGATAAGACCGACTTGTGGGCTCAGTGAGTAATTGTTTTAGTATAAATACACGTTTTCCTGCTTTGAGAACAACATTTTCTTTAAAATTGTTAATTTCTTCGTCTGTCGCAAGAATTAGTCCGAAGTAGCTCGACCAATCAGCGTGCGAAACTTTCTAAATTCACCTGTGTATTTATACTAAAATGTAATCAATGTAATGTAATGTAACGTAACGCAACGCAACGCAACGCAATGTTATTATATTGTAATTTCCTGCATTCTAACATGAAGGTTAATTCCTTATCTTTTCTTTCACATGTGCAGTACGGCCAAAAATATACAAAAGCAGAAAAGCCCGAACGGTTCACGTTTCTGCAACATCTTCGGAATCTTCCGATGGAGAACTGGATCTGAGAAAACGGATCAAAGGTTAAAATTATTCTTGATAGGTCTAACATTCAATTATCACAAATAGAAAAAAAGGTACAATTATAGAATACCCCACATGCGAAAATGGTATGTAGACTGGTACAAGGTCAGGTGAAGACAGATACAGGGGTAGCTAGTTGCTGCTGCGTTGTAGTGTGAATATATTGCTTGTATTTCAAGTTTCTTTCTTCGGAAGGAAGTAGTTGGGAATATCTGGTTTGGCTAGAGTAGAGAATACCTGTCCAAATTGGTTCTGTTATAAATTGGTTCCGTGAAAAGACTTCCACCGCGGTGCACAGTGTGCCGTGTTTAGCTTACTTCAAAAACTCATTAATAATTCATGAGGAAAACACAAAGGAAATCAGTACCATGTCCGTGGTTTTATACCTGATAAAACTTCTTGACGTCAGAAAGAATACTAATGAACATACAATTTTATATAAAGAATACTAAAGCCTGGTTTCCATATAGCCGTAAGAGCCGGCGGCATGGCTGCGGCAAGGGGCAATGGGCCAATCGCATACAGCTTTTTATTGCTGGCTAATTCAACACTGTGTATGATTGGACCATCGCCCCTTGCCGCCGGCTATTACGGCTATATGGAAACCAGGCTTTATGAACATACAATTTTATATAAAGAATACTAATGAACATAACATCCAATAACGAATCGTTTTTGAAGCCATTCAAAACACTCGCATCACGTGTTTTATCAGATCTAAAACACTCGGGCTGCGCCCTCGTGGTTTTAAATCTGATAAAACACTCCTGCTCGTGTTTTAAGTATTACATAGCGGTCCTTTTTCTAGAGAGAGGTTAGGGGTTGAAAAGAATCATTTGGATTTGTGTTTTCTGAATTATATACTGAAATCGGCGTTCAAACTATTCAAAAACATGTACGGCTTTCGCTCGAAACGTTCGACTACTACGTTCTCTGTTCCGGCAGTATATCAAACCTTGTTATATTTCGAATGAGAATACCTTTTTTAATGTGCCAGGTACAGACTCTTCAATGTGAGGTCAATCGGGTGTCGCGGTTTTCAATACTATATAAATTATATGGTTGATTAATGATTAAACTGATATCGGTTCCCCATCATGAACCGGGGAGGGCATAATTTTGCATAACAAAAACATCACCAGTTTGTGATTAGGGTAGTGTAACGGTACAACTCGGCACAATTGTTCACCTTGGTAGACCTTATTTGTTGTCAATCTCTTTGTTCCATTTCAAATCCGGTGCAAAAAATATTACTTACTAAATTCTTACCAATAAAAACCCCATGTGTTACACATTTTGTTTACACACATAATCTGATTTTTTAACGGAATATGTCTATTTTAAATATATTAAATATTTTTTATAGTTTGTGCAGGATAACAATATTTATTCATCTTATTTTTGGCAGTAACTAAAAGAAAACATGGCAAAACTTGGGTCGGTCATTTTCCTACATCTTCGCCGGATTCATGTAATAGTAGCGACGAACAGAAAACAGGTATAGCGATGTCTTAGATTGTTGTATTTACATGCATGTGTTGTATTACTATGGTATTAAATTAACACCGACTATCAGCTGATAATATATATATATATATATATATATATATATATATATATATATATATATATAATACCATGATCGCCTCGGATTCTTTTGTTCTCCGAGGGAATGTAAACCTCGTATTTCCCTCATCGCTCATGCAAGAGGGGAATTTATCCTTTGTCTTCTAATTTTCCCGTGCATGTTGATGAGGGAAAATTAGAAGACAAAAAAATCCTTTGTCTTCTTCTAAATTTCCCACTTGCATATATTTTCCCTCATCAACATGCACGGGAAAATTAGATGCAACTTCTCTGATAAACCGTGTAAATTTCCTGTCGGTAAGATTCTCAAAGTTTTCCTCGGCGATCATAATATTACAAACTAATAACATGACTTTTCGGGAAATTAGCGATTAAATTTCCCCTTTGCCTCAGGAAGATTTGTAAAACTCCTCGGGCCGGTGGCCCTTGGACTTTCACAAATCTTCCCTCAGCGGCGGGGAAATTTAATCGCTAATTTCCCTCAAGTCATGTTATTACTTATAATAACATAACTTTCTAATATATAAATATATAATAATATATATTTTAATAACTCGAATATGGACCGAGGAGACAGTACCGCAAGACTTCAAAGATGCGACAATCATCCACCTATATAAATGGAAAGGCGATCATGCGGACTGCAACAACCACCGAGGCATCGTACTGTTGGCCATTGCCAACTGCATGTACATGAGTTCGAACAAACACGTATCAGAGACCTGATGGACAAAAGACGTAGGGGAAAAGAACGCCAAGGACAATGCGGTGGCACAGATACCTGAGATCCGTCGTCTCGACGGCTCTACCAACCACTATATATTTAACAAAACTTTCTCTTTTTCCAGGTACACCAACAGAAAGTACTGCTAACCATGATAACATGGACAACAATTCAGAACATGAAAGTGACCCAGAGAATCTAGAAAGAGGTTTGTTACACTTTTTTAAATTTTTGTTTTAAAACTTCACATCCAAAATTTGAACCTGATAGTCAAACTACAATTTACTAAAAAAGAAAAATTAGGTGTTTAGTGACATCGCCGATAGCAATTTGTAAATTCACCAGCATCTTTTTGTTGTCAACAAAATACGGAACTATAATATAGAACAAACTGAGTCTCGTACAAAGGTGCTTATGGTTTCGGAGAAGTACAGCGACAATCGTAAGAAAAATCGTGATCGTGTGATAGCTCAAAACTCATTTCATGAAGTACTCCACGTAGTAGCATTTGATGACTGCTGACCAGAAGTATTATGAACGAGCCATATCTAAATGTTTCTCAAAGTTTGAACAATGAATCGCTGTTCTTGTCTGAGCCAAGAATTAAGAAAGGCCAAAGTTCTGCCCCCCCCCCCTACCAAACCTATCTTTCGCCGCATATGTATAAATATATTTATAAATATATATATATATATATATATATATATATATATATAGATATATATATATATATATATATATATATATATATATATATATATATATATATATATATATGTATAAAGCATGAAGTATAGTTTACCTTAAAGTCTTTGCTACCAGAGGTTTCACCCTAAACGGGATCATCAGGCGACCTGATGATCCCATTTAGGGTGAAACCTCTGGTAGCGAAGACTTTACTGTAAACTATACTTCATGCTTTGTATTTTGCTCTATCTATATATGGTATTGAGCACTCTCTAACATTTCGTGAACCAAAACTCACTTATATATATATATATATATTTATACAACAACCTAAGAAAACAACCAATCTGATTGGCTAAGAACTATGCGTTATTAAAGTACACATGCACAGCTGATCCAATTATACGTTTGAAGATGCAACTTGGTACAAAATAAAGTACATTTCAACTGTCTGTGGATTACACATAACACTCAGTGATGAGACACGGCCATCAAGTCGTTGTCCGACGACAGACATTAAAATTATCGACATAAATACGGTCATTTAATACCTTCGTCTCCGCAGCTTCAGAAATTTTCTGATACAATTTCCATTCCTATTCATGGGAATACTGTTCAGCCAAACAAATCCAGGAGATATCAGCCATTGTCAACAAGATTTCCAAACACAGAACATATAAATATTTCGCTCGTTAATAGTACGCGTGCTTCTCGGCCTTCTCCAACGATAAATGCTTTCCCAGCTGAATTTGCAGCATAAGAAGCGTCCAAATATACATGGGACAGCAAGATCCCGTCCAGAAGAACTAATCTGTTTGTTCAACGATAAATATTTTGGCTAGAAAGGCCCAACGAAAACACGATCACACGAAGTTTGAATAAACTTTCAATTTGTCATGATCATGATCCTCCGAGCTATCATTTCCTTCAAATTATGAAGCTTAACCACTATTAAAACCACCATCTGATTGGACAACTTTTAAAACGAAACCTCACCCCCATACCACCCCCCGTAATAACGCCCCCCGGAAACCCTAAACCTAATCACAAACTTCCGGAAAAATGTACCTCCTCTCAGACCCCGACCACAACACCCCTCTAGTATTTTTAGCTTTATGTGTTCAAGTTTAACATCCCGCATGTGGGATGGTTTTATTAGATGGTTAAGGTTCATATTTTGTAACCGATGATACCTCGAGCCGGAAGCTGAAAAATTAACCAATTAGGACAGCCTTATTTCTTCTGTCGCCCAATCAGATTGCTTTATTTGTATAGATCACTTATGACGTAATTAAACCTGAATTGAAAATTTTACCTCGTTTTCAATAGCCCTGGCGGTTCAACGATTCAAAAATATCAAACATTTCTTATTGAAATAATAAAATTTGATGTATAAAACAAATAGATGACATTTTTCCGTGCGTGTGTACTGTAATAACGCACAGAAGACGTCACAGCGTGTAAAGAACAACAGTCACACCACTCGACTTCGTCTCGTGACGTACTTTTTTGTTCTTTACACGCTGTAACGTCATCTGTGCGTTTTACAGTACACACGCACGGAAAAATGTCATCTATTTGTTAAATATATGTAAATAATATTGTTTCTGTTCCTTGTTTTTAATAGCTACTGATATATATATATATATATATATATATATATATATATATAGGTAAATAATATTGTTTCTGTTCCTTGTTTTTAATAGCTACTGAGAGAAAGTGCGGTCTCAAAGTACGAGACGTGTATTCCTTTACGGACTCGTCCGACTGCGAAGAGCCGAAAAGAAATGAAGGTTAGATATATTAAAACAATTAAATTGGGAGTAGCTGGCCAGAAGACGAGACAAATTAAACCCTTATTCGGGAGCCTCTGCTAGGATTTCAATGTACGACATAATAAAACACAATGCATCCAAATAATATTTAATTAATTATTTAATGATTTAATTAATACTGAAAATAATCCTCATAATCCTTAGCCTGCATAGCAGGGGCGAAAAATTGGGCGATGGCGAGGGGATGGGAGGAAACGCCTGCCGCCATGCTATTAAAAAAAAATTCCACACCCTTTTCTCAATTATGACATGAACCAATCACGTACGAGAAATATCATATGAAAAATGTATAGCGAAACTCTTCACAGAATTATTCAGAGAATGTCGTAATGTTTTCTGACATCTGTGTGATGTGATCTCGAGTTCAGACCTAATTAGAACGGGTTTGGGACAACAAAACTCGTTGAACAGAATGCAGTGATATTTTAAATAACCACGCAAATATGCAACCTCGTACCCAGGGTCTTATCTCCGCTCCCCCGCCACCGCCCACCGCTGCGAAAAGACTGTCGTCTATCAAAATTTTCGACTGTGGGAGTGTCCCCTGCGTATCAGTGCTTGACCTCGCTGGAATCGTCGAAGAAATGCATGTATACGTATCTTGTTTTGTTTTCTGGTATTAGATTTTGAAATGAATCGTTAAACCGGTGATACGATTTTAAAATTGAAACAAGTTGTTTTGACAGCTATTGTTTTTAGTTTATAATACATCGCTGTGTTTATTTAAGTTTACAATGAAGAAAGTTTTTGATGTTCCTATTCGTTTTATAATCGTCAACCTGGGTGCTTAAATTATACAATATATAGTCGATTAATCGATATCTTATTATCATTTTTCTATTTATTTAACTCCAGTTACTCCGCAAATTTGATCTTTCGTCGCTTGATCATGAAATATGAATACGCCACTGCGAAAACTGTTGCCGCTCCTCCATTCGGCAAAGTATATTAATAAAATATCGAACAATTAATCAACGACAAATAAACAAAAATAAACAGTACTAAAATACTAAAATATGTGAAACCATTCTATAATGCTATAGCAAGATACTAGACACATTTAATAAGGCAAAGGTGAAATGTTGAACCTTTGTTGTCATCTGTCTGCATTTCTGAATGCGCTGTGTTGTTTACTTAAAGAAAGAGTATACTTTCAGTAGACTTCAAGAAAGCGGGAGAGTCTTATCGATATTTCTGTTTCTTTGCTGTCACAAACTTCTTGTCCGATAAAGAAACCCCCGTTCAAGTCAACTTGTTACGTATCTTTTAGTTTTGATCGTTTTAAAACGCAACAACCTAATACCCGCCGCTTTTCGGACTATTTATTACATGTAACAATATAAACACGTCGTATTAAATTATAGTCCCTCGACAATTGTTTCAAATATAATAGGTAAACAATAAAATACGTATGTGTTTCACCTGTACGTTGTTGAATATACCACACGTGAAAGCTGCCGTTATACTTAAGTGAATACGCCAGTTAAAATTCGAATGCTTAAAACGAATATTCTCCCATCAATAACACATGTCGCCAGCGCTACAAAGCCAGCAAAATATTGATCTTTGAGACTTTTAAGATAAGATAAGATTTTATTAACAAAACTTGAATGGCAAATATCGAATTTAACGTTACAGGACTTGCAACAACCTTCTACGTTTATAAGAACCGAATCAACCGCTCCCCCCAGGACGGGCGAAGCTCAAATTATTCACGTAACCAAATACTCCAAGAATCTTGGAGTATTTTGGAATCACGTGACCAGCCTTTGCCAGGGTCTTCTCTTCGCGCCATTTTGAAAGCAGAGAGGGCCCTGGGTACGAGGTTGGAGAAGACCCTGGCAAAGGCTGGTCACGTGATTCCCAAATACTCCAAGATTCTTGGAGTATTTGGTCACGTGGATAATTTGAGCTTCGCCCGTCCTGGGGGGAGCGGTTGATTCGGTTCTTATAAACGTAGAAGGTTGTTGCAAATTCTGTAACGTTATTAAATAGATATATTTCAAAATTTACGACATTTGCTGGATAATTCATATTTGTTGCCGTCAATCGCCAGAAATGAAGCCGAAGGCGACGAACGATCATAAACTGATAAACAGAAATCCGCTTTCAATAGAACTACTGTGGTTTATGCAGGTACTGCTACATACACTTAAAAATATTCGAATGCTGTTGATTGTTGGAAGTTTATTTACCGTCCAGTATAGTACATTTATGTTTCTTGTCCACACGTTTGGGATTTGTGGAAATTTAATTGTTGTATCTGTCGATTTATACTCAAAAGGCATATTCGAAATCGAATCTCTTTTCCTCGTTGACTTTGAGGTTGTACTTTAATACAAATATTCGATCAACAACAATACGATCGACGAACATAGATCAACACTGAAGACTTCGACTTTGTATATTTCTAAACTTTTTAAATTAGATTCGGAAAGACCAGAAAGCGAAATAAACACTTCTTGCTTGCATAATAAAGCAAATATGTTGTAGTGCAGACGCTTCTTACTAAACACGGTCATTATAAACTGATTTGATAAACTTGTTAAGAGAATGTCTTGTTATTTGTACGGTTTGGTTATTCTTGAGTGCCTAAATAGTTCGCTGAATAGTTTTACATACGCAAGCCAACTCGAGAGCCAACTATACTCTGTTTATCAGTGACTGTACCGCGCCCCCCAGTACAGTGTGAGTCGCTCATGAAAATATTCCAAAATAATTGGTGTCACGTGACCAGCCTTTGCCACGGTATGGTAATAATTCCATGTCCTACATAACCCAGGTACTTCATGAAAGCCTTACCCCAACACACACCCTAACCTAAGGATAAAAATTTGTGTAAATAGGACATGGATTTATAACCCATGGTATGGAATCATTACCCGGGCCTCTCCTCGCGCCATTTTGAAAGCAGAGAAGATCCTGGGTACGAGGTTGTTGTGCACCTTTCGTGAGTCGTGACATTTCATCTGGCCAGATGTTAATTTTGCGTTTTGTATAAACAATACTCCGGTCGGTAAGTCGAGAACGTTTTTGTACCACCCTACCCACACTAAATTTATTTTGTACTGCCCAATATTTTGGGCAGCACGTGACCAGCCTGGACCAGGGTCTTTTCGCAGCGGTGGGTGGGGGCGGGGGGAGGGGGGGGGGGTGGAGATAAGATCCTGGGTACGAGGTTGGGAAATATGACGGAATTTATAAATAACCCGGTAAGCAAGGAACCACAGTTAAGATACCCTGCGAGCAGAGCCCTCTTTTCCTTATTTCTTCGCTGAGAGAGAGGAAGAAAAGTAGGCTCTGCTGTATTCGTGTTCGGCTTCGTCCAAGATTTAGGACGAAGTAACCCGTTTAAGACTCGTTTAACCGGTTCTCGTTTCGTTTTCTACGAATACCGCAGCAGAGCCTACTTTTCTTCCTCTCTCAGCGAAGAAATAAGGAAAAGAAGGCTCTGCTCGCAGGGTACAGTTAAGAGCACTCCTAACACTTTACGTAATTTTGATTGAGTCGCAACATATTACCAATCGAAACTATTAGATAAAAATCTATAAAATCGTTCTTGATTCGAAATTCATGTCTGTAAACCGCGTTCGCTGCCAGGTTCGCGGCTGCGACGGCAAACCACAACACGGCTTTATATACGTTATACAAGCGAGGATTTCCCCACACCGACAAAACAACACCAGGCTACTAAGTTTATTTAATGTAAAAGCACTAAGATATGTATTCAATTTGATGTAGTGTGCGTTTGACCCATAAATTATATAGTTTGACCATGCACGGTTTGATCCTGGCTATACAACGTCTTGAAGTACACGATGTTTGTCTTAAATGCAACAACAGTGCTACGTATGAAACATATTTACCTTGCGAGTGGAGTATTTCTGTTTTAAAACAAACTACCAAGCGACAAGCGTGAATAAAATTAGGAATAAAACTTTATAGAGGAGCGTTCATTACCTTCGGAGTTGGCAGACAACAAGCTAAATGTCACTCTACAGCTTACCAGAAGAGAATTTGTCAACATTAGCCAATGAGATCGCTGCGTTCGTGGACGAACGCATATTTTTTTTTCTGAATAGCGTGGCGGCCAATCTCGTTCCCAGAGCCCATCCAGGAAACGAGACACTCTGGGATAATCCGTTTCAAATCGTTACGTTATTGGCTGAATAGTGAGCATGAGTTGGTCTGAAGTAGTCTGAAGTGACCGAAAGTAGAATTAATAAAACCAAAATAACAAAGATGTCGGACGACAAGGCTCCAGTAAAGACGTTGCCGCGATCGATATCTTCGCCGTATGTATGTAGATGCTGCAATTCGAGCTTCGCCAGCAACCCCATTGACTTGTTTGGGGAAAACTGAAACAAGAAGAACATACTATCCAGATTCCGCTCGGATATTTACGCATGCGTACCTCATCTGGAATAACAAGAATCCTGTGATTTGAAACGGATTATCCCAGAGTCTCTCGTTTCCCGGGTAGGGAACGTGGTTTCTGGGAACGAGATTGCGTGGCGGCAGGCATTTCCTCAGCTCGCCTTGCCCCTCCCACTACCGAAACGCCTGCAATGATAATCCTCGGGTCAGAAACACCGACATAGTGTCGAAATGAATTATACTCCAGGAACTGAATGTTATAAGGGGTCTTTTTCATACATAGACTCACGACATGATGGGACTCAAAATATATATCCATCGGCACAAACATGCAACAGACCGAAGTGAAACTATTAGTTATTACATCTGTCAAACTAGGGGAAATATTTTAATGTATATATGGATACATTAAAATACTTTGCCACGTGATTTGCCAAGGCGCTTGTTTAGCCTTACAGAAATGTAAATGTTAACATACACATGTTACATATTTCACGATTAGCGTAATCATTTCGATTTTCCACGCCATCTCACCCGGGCCCTGGACACTCTTACAGTAACTAAATAATAAATCTAAAGCTTTCTTGCGTAATTTGACATGGGTGTTCATGTATAATATCGAAATTGATTTGTTAGTCATCTATTTGACAGTCATTATTTGAAATACTTTGTGAAATACTTTCATACTGGAACATTTCAGCAAATTTTCACTTTGGAAAGAATTACTGAGGAATCACCATAAATCAAAAATGAAACAAATGAATCGTCATCAGTATTATAGTTAACACGTTAAATTTTAACACAAGCCTAGTTATCACTACCAACATGAGCAGCTTGTAAAACAGTGAGTAGTACATAATTACAATGACCCACAAGGGACATGCCTGCAAATTAATATATTGCTGCAATTATACTTAAACTAGTTACATCCGTTTTCAAAATTACGCGACCGCGGAAGTTGACATACATGTGGCACGATGTGAGTTTATAGCAATTTGTTGTCACAAAATGGTGAACATCAATACGAACTGAGTCAAAATACAATGAAATGAGGACGTTAATGCTGAACGAATAGCAAATTAGTTAACCATATAACAATGTAATCTATGGGAATGTTGAATGCAATGAAAAAGTAAGTTATATAAATAAGGTTATTTTTTTATACTAAAGTATATACAGTATATATATATATTAAGAGTGAAGTTTGTAGCTTGGTGTAATATGAGTAAAATTTGTTCTCAAGCTTTATACTCAGAAAAATGTCTGAATATCCCAGACGGGGATTCGTTCGCGGGTTCGAATCCCGTCAGGGATACTCAGACATTTTTCTGAGTATAAAGCTTGAGAACAAATTTTATTCATATATATATATATATTATATATATATATATATTATATATATATATATATTATATATATATATATATATTATATATATATATATATATATATATATATATAAAGTATAAAGTATAGTTTTACCTTAAAGTCTTCGCTACCAGAGGTTTCACCCTAAACGGGATCATCAGGCGACTGGAAAATATCGGTTAGTGGGCTGCTTAAATGCGTTAGTTGGGGCGTGGGTGTGGGCGTCGAAACGTCCGGCGCATTCATTTGGAGCGTGGGTGTGGGCGTCGAAACGTTGCGCGCATTCCTTTGATTGTTTAGGTTGTTGATCCGAAATCTATTTTTGTGCCGACACGTCGAAACTATTTCTGATCTTTTGTTGAGTAAGAGTTGTTTGTCTGCCTTCATGATGAAAAATTTTTCGTCCTCAACTCTAAGTTAAGGAACATTTTGAACGTAAATCAATGGAGAAGCACACAAGAAGTAATCGAATGGTTTGGCAACATTGAAGAGAAAAACAGACATACCTTCATTTCGTTTGACATTGTTAATTTCTACCCTTCAATTTCTGAAGACCTTCTGGACCAAGCATTATCTTGGGCCAGAAATTTGGCTATTATTACCGAAAGTGACATTTCAATAATAAAACACGCTAGAAAATCGCTCCTTTTCAACAACGAAAAACCGTGGATAAAAAAAGACAGCAACAGTTTATTTGATGTTACCATGGGTAGCTATGACGGCGCTGAAGTATGCGAACTAGTAGGCCTTTTCATTCTAAACGACCTAGGGAAAAAGTTTGGCAACCAAAATATTGGCCTATATAGAGACGACGGATTGGCAGTACTAAAAAATAAGACCGCACGATTGGCAGACAAAACAAGAAAAGATCTTCACAAAAGTTTCGAACAGTTTGGCTTAAAAATCACGGCAGAAGCAAATTTAATTTCAGTAAACTTTTTAGACGTCACTTTCGACCTAAGCAATGGAAAATACAAACCTTTTCGAAAGCCCAATGACGATCCATTATACATAAACAAGCAATCAAACCACCCACCAAGCATTTTAAGATAGCTACCTACATCAATCAACAAGCGCATTTCCCTCCTCTCGTCTGACGAGCGGACATTCCATCAAACCGCACCAATTTACCAAGATGCATTAAGGCGCAGCAATTTCAACCATGAGCTAAACTACACACAAGAAGCACCACAGCAAACACGCAGAAATAGACGCCGCAATATCATCTGGTTTAACCCTCCATTTAACAGAAATGTCAAAACAAACATAGGACGCAACTTTCTTAGCCTTATTGACAAGCACTTTCCACCAGGACACAAGCTTCACAAACTTTTTAACAGAAACACAGTCAAGATTAGCTATAGTTGCATGAACAACGTCAAGTCTATTATCACGAAACATAATTCACGCACAATCAGGAAAAGCAAGCCACGAAGCATAGTTACAAGCAGTTGCAATTGCAGGATTAAGGACAATTGCCCCCTACGTGGGCAATGCATGACAAACAACATAGTATACAAGGCATCTATTTCCATAAGCAACACGAACATCACCAAGCAATACATTGGCATGACAGCAAGTACATTTAAAGAGCGATATCGTAACCATACTAAATCTTTCCAGAATAAAAAGTATTCAAATGAGACGGAACTTTCGAAATACATTTGGAATCTAAAAGAAAAAAACCAAAGTTTCGACATAACCTGGTCTATACTAAAACACTCAATTTCTTACACGGGAGGATCAAAAAGATGCAATTTATGTTTGGACGAAAAATTTTTCATCATGAAGGCAGACAAACAACTCTTACTCAACAAAAGATCAGAAATAGTTTCGACGTGTCGGCACAAAAATAGATTTCGGATCAACAACCTAAACAATCAAAGGAATGCGCGCAACGTTTCGACGCCCACACCCACGCTCCAAATGAATGCGCCGGACGTTTCGACGCCCACACCCACGCCCCAACTAACGCATTTAAGCAGCCCACTAACCGATATTTTCCAGTCGCCTGATGATCCCGTTTAGGGTGAAACCTCTGGTAGCGAAGACTTTAAGGTAAAACTATACTTTATACTTTGTATTTTGCTCTATCTATATGGTATTGAGCACTCTCTAACATTTCGTGAACCATAACTCACTTATATATATATATATATATAAATAAATAATATTGTTTCTGTTCCGTGTTTTTAATAGCTACTGAAAGAAAGTGCGGTCTCAAAGTACGAAACGTGTATTCCTTTACGGACTCGTCCGACTGCGAAGAGCCGAAAAGAAATGAAGGTTAGATATACTAAAACAATTAAATTGGGAGGAACTGGCCAGAAGACGAGACAAATTAACCCCTTAATCTGGAATAATATTTAATTAATTAATGATTTAATTGAATACTGAAAATAATCCTTAGCCTGCATAGCAGGCTTTTCATTAGGCGGGATGGGATGAAACGCCTGCCGCCATGCTATAAAAAAATATTTCACCCCCTTTTCTCAATTATGACATGAACCAATCACGTACGAGAAATATCATATGAAAAATGTTTACTTCCTGTCAACGACTTGCGAGTATAGAATACTCGTATAGAATATATAGCGAAACTCTTCACAGAATTATTCAGAGAATATCGTAATGTTTTCTGACATCTGTGTGATGTGACCTCGAGTTCAGACCTAATTAGAACGGGTTTGGGACAACAAAACTCGTTGAACAGAATGCAGCCGAGGGAAATAAGTAACCACACGGAATATGACGGAATTTATAAATAACACGGTAAGCAAGGAACGACATTTAAGAGCACTCCTAACACTTTACGTAATTTTGATTGAGTCGCAACATATTACCAATCGAAACTATTATATAGAAATCTATAAAATCGTTCTTGATTCGAAATCCATGTCTGTAAACCGCGTTCGCTGCCAGGTTCGCTGCTGCGACGGCAAACCACAACACGGCTTTATATACGTTATACAAGCGAGGATTTTCCCACACCGACAAAACAACACCAGGCTACTAAGGTTATTTAATGTAAAAGCACTAAGATATGTATTCAATTTGATGTAGTGTGCGTTTGACCCATAAATTATATAGATTGACCATGCACGGTTTGATCCTGGCTATACAACGTCTTGAAGTACACGAAGTTTGTCTTAAATGCGACAATAGTGCTACGTATGAAACATATTTACCTTGCGAATGGAGTATTTCTGTTTCTGTTTTAAAGTGCTTATATCACTTGTGGGGATTTTACATATTCGTAATCTTTGGGTTCGCCTGAGCACAATTGCAATATATCTTGTCAGCCGAAAATTTCATCTTCATGGAGTTTTTCGCTGTCAAAGTTACCGGATGTGATGTCACAAGAGGCATTTTTGTGGCAAGTAACAAAAGAAAACTGGTTTGGAATGCCTCTTGTGACATCACATCCGGTAACTTTGACAGCGAAAAACTCCATGAAGATGAAATTTTCGACTCACAAGATATATTGCAATTGTGCTCAGGAGAACCCAAAGATTACGAATATGTAAAATCCCCACAAGTGATTTAAGCACTTTAAAACAAACTACCAAGCGACTAGCCTCCTTCGCAGCCCTTCTTTGCGGGCCTCGATATTTTCGTCCCCCAGTAAGGTCTGCTCAAACGAGCAACACATTCCGTTCCCTTTGTGTACATGGACCAATGAAATTACACCATTGTCATGCTAAATAAAGCCGTCCTGGGCTGGTATTGTTATGTGTAATTTGTTTAGTCGAAAGGTAATATTTTGAAAAGTTTACCCTAGAACTTAACGAAATTTACGAAGAATACTGTTTTGACTATGTTCTTGCTGCCTATGCAAAAAATTAAGCGTGAAAGTCAGTGTAAAGCGTAAGAGCGTTGAGAGAAATTTAAGATTGTAAACAAACGCTCAAAGGTGTTAACGGTTTTATAGCGTCTGAAGCGACTGCCCAAATTAGTTTACTTGAAAGCTAATATTTCGCTTACTATAGCTCAGAGCTTTACAAAATTTACGAAGAATGGTATTATGAATATGTTCTTGCTGGTCGTGTAAATAAATCTGTGCGAAAAGCTTTAAAAAAGCTACAAGTGTCGGCGAAATGTATCTAGCGGATAATAATTATTTACCTGGATGTCTGGCCAGCTTCATATATTCCAGTGACGCTTTTAACTTTATTTCATGCACATGTATTCATATCGCGATTCACAGTTACAACATCATCTTATTGATTCTATATTTACGCAAAATTTTTACTAAACCGTATAAGCAATAGTCTTCGAAATTTTGGTTAAAACGGTCAGTTCAAACCTCAAGGTCTATAGCTGTAGTAGATGCATGGTATCGGATTCGCCGATTCAGCTTTTCTTTCGTTGTCCAACGAATCCATCGCAGAACCGTCGCAGTAGTCTCATTTACAGGCGTTCTTTGTATCGGTCCTATATAAATACTCCATCTTCACTATAATTATAAATATACCACATCAACCCCTCCCTTTCATATGAATTTAGATCGGTTAACTTTCATCAAGCTTGTATAATGTATACATGGCCAAGGTGAAGGTCAGCCTCCAAGATTTTAGGAGCCTATCTCTGATTGGTCAATCTCTCGGAACGGAATGTGTTGCTCGTTTGGGCAGACCTTACTGGGGGACGAAAATATCGAGGCCCGCAAAGAAGGGCTGCGAAGGAGGCTACCAAGCGACAAGCGCGACTAAAATGAGCGTTCATTACCTTCGGAGTTGGCACTTGGCAGACAAGCTAAATGTCACTCTACAGCTTACCGGAAGATAATTTGTTAACATTAGCCAATGAGATCGCTGCGTTCGTGGACGAACGCATATTTTGAATAGCGTGGTGGCCAATCTCGTTCCCAGAGCCCACCCGGGAAACGCGAGACTCTGGGATAATCCGTTTCAAATCGTTACGTTATTGGCTGAATAGTGAGCATGAGTTAAAACCAAAATAACAAAGATGTCGGACGACAAGACTCCAGTGAAGACGTTGCCGCGATCGCTATCTTCGCCGTATGTGTGTAGATGCTGTAATTCGAGCTTCGCCAGAAACCCCATTGGTTTGTTTGGGGTAAAGTCAAACAAGGAGAACATACTATCCAGATTCCGCTCGGATATTTACGCATGCGTACCTCAACCGGAATAACAAGAATCCTGTGATTTGAAACGGATTATCCCAGAGTCTCTCGTTTCCCGGGTGGGGAACGTGGGCTCTGGGAACGAGATTGCGTGGCGGCAGGCGTTTCCTCAGCTCGCCTTGCCCCTCCCACTACCGAAACGCCTGCAATGCAGGCTATATAATCCTCGGATCAGAAACCTCCGACATTACACGGCCGCCGGCCAAGGCTTCAAAATATTACTTTTGATGGCATTTTTTGTTACAAGCAGGCAACCATGCCAAATCGTATCGGATAGTGCATACTTTGAAGGTGAGGGGGGTTGCCATCTGTAATTATTGATTTATAACTAAAATATAGAGCTTTTTGAAAGTACAATGTGATGGATGGGATATCTGTAAAGAGCTGTCTAATATACGTTTGTGTTTTATTTGAATTGCTAAATTCAGAATGCATCCAATCAGCGTAACTCACAATCATAAACAAACAAGAAACATGGCGCAAATTCACCTAAATATAACACTTCGAAGAACAGCCATAACAAGCAGCCAACTTTTTGTTACAAGCAGGCAACCACCATAGAAATGTAGCTTAGACATTGATCAAGATGACTAGATGGGTTGCCTTTCGTGTATCACAAGATAGCACTCTTGAACCGCCAGAACCGGTGAGTTAAATGTCTAAGGAACAGTATAAGTAACACTACACTGTAGTGCAAAAGCTCAGCTTTATAACAGTAGATACATGGCGGTATCGGAAAATTATCAAAATAAAACGAAGTAATTTACGAATATGAGACTTTCCTGTAGCTGCCAGATCTAATAAATTTCTGATTCTTTGCAAGCTTATGTTGTAGCTTTTCTTCGAAGTGTTATATTTAAGTGTATTTACGCCATATTTCTTGTTTGTTTATGATTGCGAGTTATGCGAATTAGGTTAATCATAACTTCACGCACGCTGATTGGATGCCTTCTGAATAAGCTATGTTTAAGCTATCTAGCCTTATGTTTGTGCTTATGCTTAAGTGAGCCATTCAAAATAGAACACCAACGTATAGTTTGCATGAATCCACAGAAATCCCATCCATTCCAATGTGTTTTTAAAAAACCATAAATTTTAGTATATAAATTCAAAATTACGGCTGGCAACCCCCCTCACGTTCAAAGTATATACTATCCAATACGATCTGGCATGGTTGCCTGCTTGTAACAAAAAATGCCATCAACGGTGTTTTTGAGACACTTTTATCGAGGTTGGCCGGCCGTCTACATAGTGTCGAAATGAATTATACTCCAGGAACTGAATGTTATAAGGGGTCTTTTTCATACGTAGACTCACGACACGGATGGGACTCAAAATATATATGCATGCATAAACATGTAACGGACCGAAGTGAAACTATTAGTTATTACATCTGTCAAACTAGGGGAAATATTTTAAAGAATGGATACATTAAAATACTTTGCCACGTGATTTGCCAAGGCGCTTGTTTAGCCTTACAGAAATGTAAATGTTAACATACACATGTTACATATTTCACGATTAGCGTATTCAAGAATCATTTCCGAATCATTTCGATTTTCCACGCCATCTCACCCGGGCCCTGGACACTCTTAAATAAATCTAAAGCTTTCTTGCATAATCTGACATGGGTGTTCATGTATAACATCGAAATGATATATTTCCATTGATTTGTTAGTCATCTATTTGACAGTCATTATTTGAAATACTTTGTGAAATACTTTCATACTGGAACATTTCAGCAAATTTTCACTTTGGAAAGAATTTCTGAGGAATCACCATAAATCAAGAATTAAACAAATGAATCGTCACCAGTATTATAGTTAACACGTTAAATTTTAACACAAGCCTAGTTATCACTACCAACATGAGCAGCTTGTAAAACAGTGAGTAGTACATAATTACAATGACCCACAAGGGACATGCCTGCAAATTAATATATTGCTGCAATTATACTTAAACTAGTTACATCCGTTTTCAAAATTACGCGACCGCGGAAGTTGACATACATGTGGCACGATGTGAGTTTATAGCAATTTGTTGTCACAAAATGGTGAACATCAATACGAACTGAGTCAAAATACAATGAAATGAGGACGTTAATGCTGAACGAATAGCAAATTAGTTAACCATATAACAATGTAATCTATGGGAATGTTGAATGCAATGAAAAAGAAAGTTATATAAATAAGGTTATTATTTTTTATACTAAAGTATTTTGAATTGCCATAAAACCCACAGGTCGACTGCATTATTTACGGCCTGGTCACCTACTTTTGAAAACGGGTGTAAAATGCAGTTTTATGAGATTGATGTGTGGCGGTAGATAAAATTAACTGACGTTAACAGTAGATGACGGTAGTTAATGGCATACGACGGTGCACGACAGTAGTTGATATTAGACAGATGACGATAGACGACGACTAATAATAGTTCATGATAGATAACAGTAGTTGATGGTAGATTAGTTGATGACAGTAGACATGCAGATGACCGTTGATGACGATAGTGGGTGGTAGATGACAAAAGTTGATGTTAGATGACAGCAGACAGATGACGGTAGATGACGACTAATAATAGTAGTCGATGGTAGTTCATGATATATAACAGCAGTTGATGGTAGATTAGTTGATGACAGGAGACAGATGACCTTGATGACGATAGTGGGTGGTAGATGACAAAAGTTGATGGTAGATGACGACTAATGATAGTAATTGACGGTAGTTGATGATATACAACAGCAGTTGATGGTAGATTAGTTGATGACAGTTGGTGGTAGATGGCAGTAACCAGAGGACGGTAGTGAGTGGTAAATGACAGTAGTTTACAGTAGATCACGCTGGTTGATAATAGTTGACGGTAGATGACAATAGTGGACGATATATGACGGTGGTGGATGGCAGATGACGATAAATTATGGTAGATAATAGTACCAACCGGTGTGATCTACCGTCATCTGTCTAGTAGATGTAGTTTACAGTAGTTGATGGTAGATGGCAAATGATGGTAGATGGCAAATGATAGTAGTTAATATTAGTAGTTGATGGTACATGGGGGTGGTTGATGGTAGATGACGGTAGTTGATTAATTTTAATTAAGTATAACTGCAGCAACATTATATTTTGCAGCATGTCCCTGGTGGATCAATACACTGTTTTGTTATAGTTATCGCATTAATCTTTAACACATAAGCCTAGTTTTCACTACCAATATAAGCATAAGATCAAGACAAAGGAAAAGTTCTCCTGCGGGAATTAAACATGTTCATTACGTAAAACCGGAGACAAATATATTGATTCTTGGTCTTCGTCTTAATATGTTACAGTTTATACGTCGATATTTTATGTTGGAGCCATGTTCCCACAGGAGTTACGTTTCTTTTGTTTTGCCTTCTAGCCTTATGTTTGTGCTTATGCTTAAGTTAAAACTAGGCTATAAAGTTATTTCACTAACAAAAAATCCTTTCATTTTTATAGGTATCTCCGTGCTGTCCTGCAAAAAAAAATGCAACAAGATCCGCATTTACGACAAAAAGCACGCGTGCTATTATTGTGGTGGGCTAGATTCAAAAATAGCTCGCCATTATATGGGAAAACATAAAAATGAGCCGGAGGTGAAGACGGCGGCTGAGTTTCCGGTAGGCTCAAAGGAGAGAAAACGTGCTCTAGAGAAACTGCGCCTCCTCGGTGACTACCACCATAACAAAACCGTGCAGGAGACCGGTGAAGGAGATCTCATCGTTGTTCGACGTCCATCTCCTGGAGAAAATTGCGTTGCAGACGACTTCCTGCCATGTCCAGACTGTCTGGGTTACATCAAGCGGATCGACCTCTGGAAACACGCTGGATCGTGCCAGTTTAAGCCAGAGGATAAACCAGCAATTAAATACGAAAGAGTGCAGATGAAAGCCAGGCTGTTGGTCATGCCGACAATTACCAAGCAGGAAAACCAAGTTCTGAACCAAGTAATCGCCTCCATGAGAAATGATGAAGCATCGCTAGTCATTAAAAACGATGCTCTCATCAAGAAGTTTGGCTCAGATCTTGTGGAGAAACTTGGTCTAAAGAACATCAACAACGTTTCTCAGAAGATGAGGGAAATGGCTCGCCTGCTAATTCAACTGAGGAAAACTGATGGAAATCCAGACGCCCAACTGTCTGACTTTATTAAGCCAGACAAGTTTGATACAGTTGTGCAGGCGGTCAAATCCCTCTGCAACTTCAAAGAAACCAGTGGCTGTCAGGAAGTCGAAATCCCGTCCTTGGCGTTGAAGCTTGGGCATTCTCTTCGGAAATGCGTTTGTGCTGTCCGCAATCAGGCATTGCGTGTGAAAGACAAAGACTCCATAGAAGACGCCAACAACTTTGAAAAGTTGCTGGAGTCTGAATGGAGTTTTCGAATTTCACACCATTCTCTGACTACTCTGGGTTCTCGGAAGTACAACAAAGTGGATGTGCTACCACTGGCCGAGGACCTGGAGAAATTGCGGGCACACATCCAACGCATCATCAACCAGAGTTTGCAAGCTCTTCGTAGCGATTCCAGCGACGCCGGCAATTGGAGTCTACTGGCGCAAGCGACGTTGACGAGGTTGATCATGTTCAACAAAAGAAGAGGAGGAGAAGCTTCCGCACTCCTGGTACGAGCGTTTCAGGAACGCCCAGATTGGACATCAGCCAACTCACGGGAGATCATGCAGTCTCTGAACAGATTCGAAAGGGAGCTTTCCAAACGGTAAATAAAAAATCTAAATCTAAAATACAATAATGGTAATTGTAATTTCTAAGCAAATTATAAGATTGAAAAACCCTAGGTTCTTATACGCCGGCTTCTTATGAGCTCGAGTGGTATAATGGCTATTGGTTAGCGCACGTGCCTTTCACTTCTGTGACCCGCGTTCGATTCCTGCACTTTCGCCTTTCACCTCAGCCGCATGTGAAAATAGTGCTCCCAGTCTACCAAACACCACAGGTTTCCTCCGGGTACTCTGGTTTCCTCCTGTAGTAACACTGGACCAATGAGGGATAGCCCTTACTGGACCTCTAGGGCTAACAGTGTATATATACAGTAAAAACCCGCTAACAAGAACCTACATTTTACCAAATCAGCCTGGGATAGGTTCTTATATTCTTATATAAATAAATTCTTAATTTCAGCCCGAGGTTCTTAATAGTGGTAGGTTCTGGTTAGCGGGTATTTACTGTAACTGATAGAGTTATCCAGTATGAATACAGTTGGTTGATAGTTTAGTTTAATTACGCAAAAGCTAATATCGGATGGCACGCTTTATATTAATATACAATTATTGGATGAGGTTGAGCATGATAGCTTGTGTTATCTGCCAATACTTTGCCGTACAGACCTCGCACTCGGTTAATAAGTCTTTAATAACAGCCACAATCCACTGTAAGTTTTTGCAGTAACAAATTGGCCAGCGGTTTGAAAAAAACAAACATGGCACCGTCATTAGGAGCGACGATCAGAAGCGGGGATACATGTAAATCCGCTGGATTTGGTTATTTTCTTGACAAAAAAACAACAAAAATAAACTGCGAGCTACGCAAACAAGTGTTATAGTTTTAAAGCAGTATTTGAAAATGATAAAAATCAAGCGAACCTCAAACTGAAGACAGCGTACTTTGTTTAAAACGTTCTTACTTTTCTCACTTAGTAGCCTGTGTTATCATACCTCAATTTGTATTATCCGCCTCAGTCTTCAGCTTCGGCAGGTAACGCAAACCTCAACGTTGATACACAAGCTATCACATCCAACCCCATCCAATAATTGTATAATATCCTTGAAAGCCGAGGAATAGTGTGTGAAAGTTACGAGTGTCTTGAAACGAAGCGAAGTGCAGTGCAGTAAAGTGCAGTGAATGGAGTGGAGGAGGTGAAGTGAGGTGATATGCAGTCGAGTGCAATGGAGTGAGGAGAAGTAAAGTGCAGTGAGGTGATGTATAGTGGAGTGCAATGGAGTGAGGTGGAGTGAAGTGAAATTCAGTGCAGTGGAGTGCAATTAAGTTGAAGTGCAGTGAAATGCAGTGAAGTGTAGTGCATAGAAGTGCAGTAAAGTAAAGTGCAGTGAAGAGCAGTAAAGTGCAGAAAAGTGAAGTGCAGTAAAGTGAAGTGCAGTAAAGTGCAGTAAAGTGAAGTAAAGTAAAGTGCAGTAAAGTGAAGTGCAGTAAAGTGAAGTAAAGTGCAGTAAAGTGAAGTAAAGTGCAGTAAAGTGAAGTGCAGTAAAGTAAAGTAAAGTGCAGTAAAGTGAAGTGCAGTAAAGTAAAGTAAAGTGCAGTAAAGTGAAGTGAAGTGAAGTAAAGTAAAGTAAAGTAAAGTGCGGTAAAGTGAAGTGCGGTAAAGTGAAGTGCAGTAAAGTGAAGTGCAGTAAAGTAAAGTAAAGTGCAGTAAAGTGAAGTGCTGTAAAGTGCAGTAAAGTGCAGTAAAGTGAAGTGCAGTAAAGTGCAGTAAAGTGCAGTAAAGTGAAGTGCAGTAAAGTAAAGTAAAGTAAAGTAAAGTAAAGTAAAGTAAAGTAAAGTAAAGTAAAGTAAAGTAAAGTAAAGTAAAGTAAAGTAAAGTAAAGTAAAGTAAAGTAAAGTAAAGTAAAGTAAAGTAAAGTAAAGTAAAGTAAAGGGCAGTAAAGTAAAGTAAAGTAAAGGGCAGTAAAGTGAAGTGCAGTAAAGTGAAGTGCAGTAAAGTGAAGTGCAGTGAAGTGCAGTGAAGTAAAGTGAAGTGCAGTAAAGTAAAGTGAAGTAAAGTAAAGTGCGGTAAAGTGAAGTGCAGTAAAGTGCAGTAAAGTGAAGTGCAGTGAAGTAAACTGCAGTAAAGTGAAGTGCAGTAAAGTAAAGTGAAGTAAAGTAAAGTGCAGTAAAGTGAAGTGCAGTAAAGTAAAGTAAAGTGAAGTAAAGTAAAGTGCAGTGCAGTAAAGTGCAGTGCAGTAAAGTGCAGTCAAGTGCAGTGCAGTAAAGTGCAGTGCAGTGAAGTGCAGTGAAGTGAAATGCAGTGAAGTGAAGTGAAGCGAAGTAGAGTTCAGTTCCTATCTCTCCTTCTGGTGTATCCGAGGGACACAAGATCCTCCAGTGAGAGGGCTGAAGTGATCGAAGATGACTCGTTTTGCGTCTTTGCTCAAACTGCACAAAAATAAAACAGCAAACTTTGTACTTCACACTTTCTTACCTGACTTGCAATTCCAGTCATCTGCCCAAGACAGAGATATACGACAAACGAGACAGCACCTACAAACACCATGAAATGAAGGATATTTAACAATTATTCATCGAAGTGGAGGTGAATAGTGGTGGATATTTACCGAGCCGCGACGCGGTAAATATCCTCCGCTGTTCACCGACACTGAGGTGAATAATTGTTTTTTAGCATATACCTGCGAGGTGAATGAGCAAGGGCAAAAACTTTTTTGACAAAACAACGAGCCAGCAACCAGCCTGCTCGGTTATTTGTAAACGAAGCAGTTGGAGCAATTTTCCATGTATTTGCAGCTTTAACACTAACGCCACAACTTGTTGTTTTTTAGTGTTGTCTGGCACAGCACACCTTTATTTTTAAAAAACGTTTCTTCTTTCCATTTACTGAACCACAACCACAACGGGAAGCCATTTTGTTTTTCCCCGAGGTTGCCCCGAGGTTTCCACGAAGTTGCCACGAGGTAAATAGTGAAGGATATTCCGAGCTAGGGAACCAATCAAATTGCACAAAAAGCACTATTCACCTCGCAGGTATATGCTAATAATGATTAAATATCCCCGAAAGTCGAGGGAGGGTGTGTATAAGTCACGTGGGCCGAAAAGTCCGATAAACTTTTACACAGCCTCCCAAGGCTTGAGTGGACATTCAATCACTAATATTCCGACATGTCAAGGTCCATGTATTAGTTTAAAATATCACGTTCTTAATTAAGAGTTGTATACGTAAGATGTGGTACATTTACAAGGTTGGAGTAATGTAATAGACGTTCACTAAGCTCAAATCTAAGAAATTATTTCTGAGCGTCAGACAGGAATTGAACCTGCAACCTTCTAATGACCGGTTGGTCGAGCTACTCGGGCTCAGATGGAGAGCGAAAGTTGCAAATTCATAGTCATATGTGCTTCCTAAGCGGTAGCGTTTGCATATGAGATGCAATTGAAGTGGTGTTAATACGTAGGATATGGTACGTTTGCGGGCTTGGTGTAATGCAATAGACGTTCCTTAGACGCTCGCTCCATCAAGATTAACTTATTTCACAACGCTGCCATTTTATTAACAGGAGATTTTAACTGTTTGAATGTTTCTCAACTAACAAATCAATTTCATTTAAAGCAGCTAGTTAAATGGTGTAATACAGTATAAAAAATAGTGGTAATAAATAATAAAAAAAGTAATGGTAATAAATAATAAACAGTAGTAAGTATATTTTTATTTGCATGGTTAAAGATGAAACGTTTCACTCAACTGGAGGGTTGCGTCGTTGAATGAACTATCCATCTTTTGACATCATGAAAATATTCTTACCAATGCATTCATAAACATTTGTATATCATCTCACGCGATTACATCCTTCTCATGATTGTCTCTAATTAAATATTCATCGTTGGAACAAGGTGGATGATAAACCGCCCCAATAATAAGGCAAGAAAATCCACGAGGCAAACGTGTTGGCGATTAAATTACACCATCCCACTAGTAGTCCAAAAATACATGGGTTAAAAACTAAATAACTAATTTAGTATATTTACACAATTGTAGGTAAACTTTAAAGTGCATATGCAGCGAAGTTAAATTTGTCTACACTTAAAATGATAAAGTAACAACTTTTGTATAATTATAAACAAACCTGGATTTCTCGAGAATGACCAAGGAAACAAAAATCTACAAAAGATGTTACTCTGTAACTTTTAATGTTCTTACAAATTAGATGAACTTAATTTTCGCTGCATCGGCACTTTACCCGAGTAAGACTATAAGTTATAAAATCAAATGTCAGAATTACCTCAGTGGCAATACTTTCATTGCAAATATCATCTGCAATAAAATGCTGCTTTTATTTGATTATCTTTCCTTGCAGAAAGTTAAAATTATCCATTTTATTTCTTGTTCAGACTAGATATGGTGGAAATCGAGGGCAAGATGGGAAGAAAGGTTCCAGTCATCCTTACTCAAGAAATGAAAGAAAGTATTAACCTATTAATCCAAACAAGGAAAGATGTTGGTATCCCTTATGCCAATCCGTACGTCCTTTGCGAGGGTTAATAGGGAATCGTTGGGGACACATTCGTGGTTGGGACTCCCTGAGGCATTTTACCCAAACGTGCGAGCCGTCACTCACCAATCCCGATGCGATCACTGGAACAAGACTTCGTAAGTACATCGCCACTATCTCGCAAGTGCTTGACCTCAAAGAAAACGAAGTGGATTGGCTGGCGAGGGCACCTTGGCCACGACATCAGGGTCCATCGGGAATTCTATCGTCTGCATGAGTCGACGATTGAAAATTGCAAAAGTCAGCAAGTTGTTGATTGCTGTAGACAAAGGACAGACAACTAAGTGGGCAGGAAAAACCCTAAATGAAATTTCAATTGATGGTAAGGAATTGAGAACAATTGTGCCCATTTCTAGATATTCAGAGTAGAAGTTCAGAAATTTTAACTTTGTGTCAGGGTCTTTCTCCTTCTTGAAAACATTATTGTAAATTGAACATTCTTTTGAAGTAAATAGAGTATTCTTTTGAATTCGTAAACATTGTTCAGATAAGCTATGTTCAGATAACGTACACAATTTTCATTGACGAGATCCTGGTGTATGGCTTAGATTGATTCAAACGTTGATCAACTCCTACGTCATTTTACCCACAAATACCAATTGAAACAAAAGCCTAGACACGAAGAGAAAAGAAAATATAAGGAACGTAAAACCACACACGACCAGATCAAACATTACCAACCACGATCACAGAATCGACAACGGACAAATAATTGACGAAGAAAATTATCTAAAAAGAAGAACTTTAGAATCGTGGCACTTTGCAAAAACAACTAAAGCTGACAACAATTCAAAATCATTACGAGAACTTTTTATTTTACTTGAAAAGTGATACCGCTATAACACCCACAATCACCGGCACACCCATATTTTTATCATTTTTTTAAACACTCTTTTCTGCAATTAAATAGGATGTATTTTGTTGCTTTATTATAAGTAGCCACCAGAGTTCGCCAGTTGCCGGTTTCTAATGAAATACCTGGATATAAAATCTTCCATAATTCTGCAGTCCTTATCTTACGTCATCACATCCCTTATTTGGTTTTATAAACAACATATGTGTACCTTAAAAACGAATAACGTCACATAGATTCGGCGTTTTCATTAAAGAAATACCAAATGGTTTTCCGTGTTTGGATACTCTGATCCAAACACGCGGGAAATTGCGAGACTGGAGAAAAGCGTAACAAAACACGAGCCGTAGGCGAGTGTTTTTAGCTTTTCGAAAGTCGAGCAATTTCCCAAGTGTTTGGATAAGAGTCTCCAAACACGGAAAAAACCATTTGGTATTTCTTTTATAAAATAATCACAAGTGAATATGATATACTGTCCGACATTTTCAAAAAATCGTTTTGGCGGGAATTTTCCGTGTTTGGATACTCTGATCCAAACACGGCAATTGACCAATCAGGGCTCGCGTAGTATACATGTTATTTTATAATGTTGTTTCCTTCATGATATTGCTTTTGGGATAGAAAAACTCCATTTAAAGTTGTTCCATTTATAGTCAAATTCATACATGTTTTAGTGCTTAATTTGCCAAATGCATCAAAATTTTAGCAGTTTTCAAAATTTAATCTGGTTGTTCTTTTGTAAACAAAATAGCTGACGTAAATTACGAAATTCGGACTGATTCATTACCGGAAGATAATGGACCAATACATGACGCGTCTCGGCTAACCAGAACTCGCAATTTTAACGAAAGTAACTTCTGCCATATACAAATAAACATAGATTGAAGCACTCATGTGTGTGGGTTATCGTGATTTACAGCTACGAGCCGAGCTCACTTTTTCATTCATACAGGTAGCTCGAATTCCAAGCTGTTAGTCTGCTAAAGCAGATTCTTAATTGCATTATCTGGTCATTATTCGCTTTTTCATACTTTCACAGTATCTATTATACTGTGATCGCATGGGGCCGAGGAAAATTAAAGTTTAATTTCATGAGTGTTTTCAAAATTTAAAAAAATTGCCCGAGTCAAGAAGCGACGAGGGCAATTTGTAAGACCTGATAATTTTGAAAACACGAGTGAAATTAAACCTAAATTTTACTCATATGCGATTTACTACTAATATAGTGGGAAAAATTATTCAAGAGCTTTGTTACTGTATGTCCAGAAAAATGTTGAAGTAATATATCATACACGAGAAGCCGTTTATTATCTGATTTGAAAACACCGAGACGTGAGTTGAAAAACGAGGTGATAACCGAGTTTTTTAACACATTTCAAGGTGTTTGTATAGCTTCTCAAACGAATCAGTATTTAAAGAGAAATTTATAAAGGTTGTCTTAATTTATGGGAGTTTATTACCACATTTACAAACTCCGTCTCGGTAACTGATTTGCATTGTACATGTACAGTACCTTATCATGGTCGGTGCTTAGCAACATATTAAATTTCCAATTTTCCTTGCTCTATCACTGTGCCTGTTGCTTTCGTTTTGTAAACATATGCAAAAGGTTTTGGATTTTCTAGTGTATTCATTTTCACTAATAGCTTACACTCCTTCAATAGTTAAAATTAGTTCAAAAAGCATTTTAAGACTGCAAAACTTTGCAGATTTGTTAAACAAAGTCAGTCCTCTGAAGTTCACTATTGCTAATGTGAGTAACAAAGCGACCAATTACATGCAAGTACTGCTGATCAAGGAACCTAAGTCAAGTGCAAGTAATTTTGCCCTGAATTACAAAAAAAATTCACTCTTCATTACTTAGCCAATCACGTTCAAGTAATTTTGCCCGGTATATTATTATAAATACAGTACAGCTAAAACTGGGGTTTTTCTTTATAGACATTTCGGAGCCAGACTCTGATGGTGTACCCGATGACAATAATGGCGAATGTAGTACAGCCTCAGGTGTGTGCATGATATTTCCTTTGTCAATAGACAATATACCATCAATACATGTATATCCATATGTATAGTGTTATATTAAATATTTATTGCTTTATTAAATTAAGTAAACTTACAATGTACTACCTTTCAATTTTTTAACATGCCAATGTAATATTGAATTTAGGCAGTTGATAGCACAGATTTTTGAAATATATACATGTAAAACCAAACTGACAAAGGATGTCATTGAAACAGCTGGACTAGCACAAATTGCATGCAAAGATTTTTCATAAACAAAATAATTAAATTGCACCCTAAAAAAAAAATTAATTTTAATTAATAAACATCAAACATTAAAATAATTTTTTGCACTTTTAATCCATAAACAAAAATATTAAATTTAACAATTTAATGTCATTCTGAACTTTATAAGTCAACCGAAAAAAATTGACTGGGATACAATTTTATCCAATTTTTATTTTTTATTCTGACCACTGCTAAAGTCTGCGAAAAATTCTGGTTTTATCTCTATTACACCTTTGGATTTCTACTATGTGTTGCTATGAGAAAGAGTGTTTGAAATTGTTTTTGATTTATATTAGGTGAAAAAATTTTCATGTTCTGAATGTATTTAATATGACATGTAGTGCAATGTGTTTATTTTTATATGAGTTTCACCTCTCAGAGGACAATTTCGATTAAATTTTTTCATGATATGTATTTCATAATATAAAAATTTTCTCTTGGTTTCTTGACAATGTTCTGATATTAACAATCTAGTTCTATATTTTGTGCTGTTTATTTTGTTTTTTCAATGTATTTTTACATGGTAGAGGGAGCCAACGTATAATTAACAGAGGAAAAAATTATCATCTAAAGACAGAGGAACATTTCAAAAGGATAATATTTTTATATGTATTTTAGAATTTAGTTGCAACAATTACGATGTCTGCATGCCCAGTTATTGCAACATCATTTCCCCCGAATATTAAACAATTATTGGATGATGTTGAACATGATATCTTGTGTTTATATCAACACCGAGGTTTGTGTTACTGGAGGGGTGGAGCCGAAAGCTGAGGCAGATAATTACAGACTGAGGCTTGATAAGACAAGATATCATGTGAAAACTGCATTCAATAATTGTTTTATACCTTTGTTTTATTAGGTATACAATTACTGTAAATCTAGAAGCCTACATGTATTACTGCCAGGATGGATTCCATGTAGAATACGCTGGAGATATATCCTATGTGAAGTTCCAGTCATTGTCAGTGCACTGGTGTAACCTCACTCTCTGTCACTGCGCATTGATGTACACTGTATAATGTGCAAACTTGTAATACATGTCTCAGACTCTCAGTTCAACGCAATACAGAATTATTTTAATTTATTCTGCTCTACAACGTGGGGACATGATTCTTGTTTGTTTTGAAATGGACACTGTGAGAACGGTGCAATGTGATTGGTTAAGAGCTAATCAGCCATCAATTTGTGCGAAGCTCTTTTGATACCTGTTTGATTTATCTACCAGCCGAAAGGCCAGGTTTAGATGTACAAGGCTTGACCCAAACTGCAGAAGATTTATGACTAATAATTACTCGAAGTTGATGTCTTGATGAAAATCTGAAACAATAGACTACCCTAGTAATTTTCGATAAGTTCTAAAGACTCGAGAAAGGCCCAACGTTTTGCACCCAGCTAATTAATTTATCAAACTGACAAACTGTAAATTCCCTTTCCAGTTTCCCCATTTCCTTTTAGGCATTTTTCGCATCAAAAGCGATCAAGAAAATTAACACATGCATGACTGCAAACAGTTTGGTGTATCTCCAGCATGACAATGACATGGAATCCATCCTTGTATAATACTGTAGGAAGTCATATACTGATATTAAAGATAAGAAAAGTGAATTTATACCTTTTTTAGTTTGAGGTTCACTGTTCATTTATTTTTCCTCTTTCAAATACAATTTTCTCTTTTAAATACTGCTTTTTAAACCTTGCTTGCTTTCCCTGTCCTTACTTTTGATGTCCAAAACGGTTTCTGAATATCCACTCATGACTCGTGTAAATCATGCAGCTAAATGCAGGAATTGCTCCAACCTGTCATTGGACGATAAAAATAGTAACAACAGTGTCAATGGTGTAGAACGAGGGGTCCGCCACGGCAGAAATCTCGAATGCTCACCTCAGAAATCAAGTCAGAAATCAGGAAAACAACAACAGAAATCAGGAAATCACTAGAAATCACACACACTTGGAAATCAGAAATCAACTTAAATCTCCACCAAGAGACTGGAAATGTGTTTGCAATAATCTTCATTCTCATGCTCCATACTTCCCTTGCACTACTTTTTGTGAACTCAAAACAGTCAAAAGATACATTTCTCATTGTGTCACCTACTTTAATTCTGAGTTGAAAATGTAAGCCCAGCAATGAATAATATAACGAGAGTTGCTAGAAATACAGAGGGGTCCACAACGGCCATCGAAAGTGTATGAGATTTCAAAATCAGGTGATTTCTGAACTGATTTCAAGATTTCATTTCGATATGGATTTTATGATTCCTATGGTGATTTTGTGATTTCTTTGGTGATTTCGTGATTTCTTTGCGATTTCTTTGGCAAATGAAGTTAGATTTCTGATTTAAAAGTGCCTGTGATTTATAGTGATTTCCTGATTTCTGACACGATTTCTTGTGATTTCTGGGGGGAGCATACGAGATTTCTGCTGTGGTGAACCCCTCGAGAAATACTGAATTTTTTCCTTCTGAATTTCCTGATAAATGGCAAAACGATTCATTTAATAGCTGAATGAAAGTATCCTGTTTTTATATGAACTTCACCCCAAATTCAAAATTTGAGGGCTAGAAAAAGGACTTGTGGAAATCAAGGAAATCAGTTCAGAAATCACGTGGTTTCGAACTCTCCTAGCTTTCGATGACCGTGGCGGACCCCTATCTGCATACGCTGTTTACGTATTTATCTATATCTAAATAGACCAACGAACACACGGAAACCTATCGCTTGTATTTAATAAAAAATGAATGGTTATTTGTTGAACTCGTATGTAAAAAATATGTTCGCACGATTTATAATAGAGACCTTACGGTAAGATGCTAGGACGACGACGGCGGTTAAAAAGCAATTCAAATTTTAGCATTAAAAAGAAGTCACGGTTAACTGACTACTGTATTTAATACTTGAAGCTTGTTTTATAATTTTCAAAGTGTTAAAACGGTTGCAGTGTCTGTGTTAAGGCAATCTCAGACAACAGTTCTCATCACCCCACGAGTCATCTGAAGACGTGAAAATGCTCTGAGTGGCGTTGTATACAGAGCGAGGACGGTTTTCAGATTACTTTTGGGACTAGAAATTATTCATCATCTTTGTTTTGCAAGAAGAATGCTTTTGTTTGAAACCAGTGTGAAGGTATCACCACATTCATCCTCGGATTCATCACCAGATTCATCACCAGATTCATCACCAGATTCATCACCAGATTCATCACCAGATTCATCACAACATTCGCAAAGCAAATATTTCACCTTCAATAATTCCTTCAATAATCAACCGATCGGCACACACGATACACCAAATTAAAGCTTATTATTCAATCTTTCTGGCCCAAGATTAACCGCGTTTGTTTCAACAATTTATAGAGGAGAAAAATAACGATTTACTAGAAAGTACTCGCTCTTCGGTCTTGGGGGGAAAATTTCGATGGCTTCTTTTAATTTTAACCGGCTTTCCTATATATCAAAATGAAGCTCATTCTATCCTCTTGCTGGCCCAAGAAAAATTAGAATGGCCCAGATCTGGTTCAAGAGTTATTCGCTTTTAAAGTGAGACGCCCAAACTGTCAATTACACATCGCGCTAAAAATAGAACACTTTATTAACTATATTTCACGACATAGTCTTTGGGGGAAAGATTTCGAAGGCTTCGGTTATTTTTAATCAGCTTTCCTATATACGAAATTGAAGCTAAATCTATCTTCTTGCTGGCCCAAGAAAAATTAGAAGTGGCCCAGATCTGGTTCAAGAGTTGTTCGCTTTTAAAGCAAGAAGCCCAAACTGTCAATTACATCTGGCCGGAAACAGAAATCTTTATTAATTGTAGTTGCCGACATAGTCTTTGGGGGGAAAATTTCGATGGCTTCTGTTAACTTTAACCAGCTTTCCAATATATCAAAATGAAGCTCATTCTATCGTCTTGCTGGCCCAAGAAAAATTAGAAGTGGCCCAGATCTGGTTTAAGAGTTATTCGCAAACGCCGAAACTGTGAAGGTATCACCACATTCACTTGGGGGGGAAATTTCGATGCTTATTCTAATTTTAACCGGCTTTCCTATATATCAAAATGAAGCTCATTCTATCCTCTTGCTGGCCCAAGAAAAATTAGAAGTGGACCAGATCTGGTTCAAGAGTTATTCGCTTTTAAAGCGAGACGCCCATATTGTTAATTACACAGCGCGCTAAAAATAGAACACTTTATTATTAAATTCGTCGGGATAGTTTGGGGGAAAAATTTCGATGGCTTCTTTAAATTTTAACCGGCTTTCCGATAAATCAAATTGAAGCTCATTCTATCTTCTTGCTGGCCCAAGAAAAATTAGAGGCGGCCCAGATCTGGTTCAAGAGTTGTTCGCTTTACATCGCGCCGGAAATAGAAATCTTTATTAAGGTGGCTCCATACAGTTTCTTGAAAAATGGAAAATACAAGTTTGAGAGTCCAAAACACGTGATTAAGCAATTCGAAAAAAGAATGAAACTAAATGTTATGCATAGTTAAACAGTCTGACAATCAAAAACTGCTACCAAATAAATTGCAACAGTTGTTGCTATGGCGACAATGACGTTTCAAAATGGCTGCCAATTACCCTTCAAACTAATTTAATTCGGAAAAAACTTTGGTGACCCCCAATTTTTTCTTTCATTAAAATTTTCCTTGAAGTATGAGTTCCGGCGCACTGTAATTGACAGTTTGGGCGTCTCACTTTAAAAGCGAATAACTCTTGAACCAGATCTGGGCCACTTCTAATTTTTCTTGGGCCAGAAAGACGATAGAATGAGCTTCATTTTGATATATAGCAAAGCCAGTAAAAAGTAACAGAAGCCATCGAAATATTTCCCCCAAGGGCTATGTCGGCAACTACACTTAATAAAGATTTCTATTTCCGGCGCGCTATAATTGACAGTTTGGGCGTCTCGCTTTAAAAGCGAATAACTCTTTAACCAGATCTGGGCCACTTCTAATTTTTCTTGGGCCAGCAAGACGATAGAATGAGCTTCATTTTGATATATAGGAAAGCTGGTTAAAGTTAACAGAAGCCATCGAAATTTTCCCCCCAAGACTATGTCGGCAACTACAATTAATAAAGATTTCTGTTTCCGGCGCGATGTAATTGACAGTTTGGGCTTCTTGCTTTAAAAGCGAACAACTCTTGAACCAGATCTGGGCCACTTCTAATTTTTCTTGGGCCAGCAAGAAGATAGATTTAGCTTCAATTTCGTATATAGGAAAGCCGATTAAAAATAACCGAAGCCATCGGAATCTTTCCCCCAAAGGCTATGTCGTGAAATATAGTTAATAAAGTGTTCTATTTTTAGCGATGTGTAATTGACAGTTTGGGCGTCTCACTTTAAAAGCGAATAACTCTTGAACCAGATCTGGGCCACTTCTAATTTTTCTTGGGCCAGCAAGAGGATAGAATGAGCTTCATTTTGATATATAGGAAAGCCGGTTAAAATTAAAAGAAGCCATCGAAATTTTTCCCCCAAGACCGAAGAGCGAGTACTTTCTAGTAAATCGTTATTTTTCTCCTCTATAAATTGTTGAAACAAACGCGGTTAATCTTGGGCCAGAAAGATTGAATAATAAGCTTTAATTTGGTGTATCGTGTGTGCCGATCGGTTGATTATTGAAGGAATTATTGAAGGTGAAATATTTGCTTTGCGAATGTTGTGATGAATCTGGTGATGAATCTGGTGATGAATCTGGTGATGAATCCGAGGATGAATGTGGTGATACCTTCACACTGGTTTGTTTGAAGGATGTCGTCCTCGCACCAGGAGATTGAAGACGTTACGAAATGAATTCAATTAATCAATACAAGATCGAGAATCAGAAATATTTAATATTTTAACGCCACAAACAACAAGAGTGTATGTTTAAAGCTATTCTGTACTTACATGAGTGCTAAATAAACTTTTGCCTTCGAAAAGCTTCGAAGAACCACGGTTGAAGAACGAACACAAATAAAACAATCCATAATATTTTTTGTCAGGGCACGTGGATTGCTAGGCCAGCGGGTCAATCGGTCAGCGGATTTAGCCGTGAACTTTGACCACGTGCTCGATCAGTGGCTATGGCTCGATCAAAGCACGGTACGTTAATAGCGAACCCAACGTATAAAAAAAACATCGCCACAGACTAATACAACTACCAGAAGTAACACGGCGGAAATATGTCTGCGCATGCGCTAGTTTGTTCAAGTAAATAATATACCAGCTCATCATGGCGGTAAATTTGATGCTACTTTTAAAAACAATTGAAATTGGTCTCGTGGAAATGTGACAGTTTTATATATCAGTAAAACAGACATTATTTATGAAGTGAAAGAAGTTTGAGTCATAAACACACATGAAAACTACACTATAAAACTAGACCAAACCTCGATGTTGTGATTCGGCCGACCATATCAAAACTGATTCAGCCGCGGTCAGTCACATTCAAGTTCAAAATATAAGGAGCTGTTTAATTATTTAAGAATTAACCTACCTATGTTGTCGAGTAATGAAGGAAGTTTCATTGTTATTTACGAAAAAAAAAAAAATTCTACGCAGAAAAAGATAGCGAAGAAAATATACTGTTTTTATCGTATTGTCGACCGTACGACGACAAAAGGGCGTAAATTTTACTTTTGTTTTGGTATTCGTTTACGCCTAAAATTACTCTTACTTAATTTATTAGTGTTTATTTGACCGACGCATTTCCCTTGCTCACCTTAGAGATGTCATCAGGCCAAGTTCGTTGTTACCACTGACAAGGCGACGAATAAACATTGAGGCGACTTGCGCGAGGACATAAACTTCAAAGGGTCCAACGCGAGTTAATTACACTTCTGGTTGTATTATTATTCTGTGACATCGCGTTGGGTTTGATTCTTCAACTTTCCGTTCTATCTGTAGTGATCGTTCAGAAGTTATCGTATTTTACGAAATCTTTACACGGACTAAAAGCACAGGATAAGCGCTGAATCAAACGGTGTCCGCTGACCGCTGACCGCTATACAAAATATATTTCTGATTCTTGATCGTGTATTGTCAGTATTGAATTCATACGTCTTTAATCTCCTGGTAAATATATAAATCGTGCGAACATATATTAATAACCATTCATTCTTTATTACTTTATTAAATACAAGCGATAGGTTTCCGTGTGTTCGTTGGTCTATTTAGACAGATAGGGTTTAGGCAATTCTACACTATTGACACTCTTGTTACTATTTTTATCGTCCAATAACACGTCGGAGCAATTCCTGCATTTAGCCGCATGTCGTGTACATGTGTCGCCATTTTGTTGTGCTCAAACCTTGGCAAACAAATATAGGCCAACCCGGCCAACCTCGTCCCCAGGGGCCATTTGTGGGAGCTGGACCAGTATCATGGTCCAGATATGAACTAAGATCATGGTCCAAGATCAACTTCAAAATGAGTGAAAATGTGAGAAAAGCGGCGAACACCGCATGAAAACTTCGGAAGAGTATGTAATGATGGGTCGTGTCGTCTCTGTGCCCTGGCTGCCATACAACGAAGTCCATGGGACGGCAATTCAGAGTGTTTCTAAATCTGGCGAACGAAAGACTTGGTGAACGAAGTCAAAAAGTATTTTGCCTGCGAAAGGAAAGTTCACCACAGAGAAGAATTTACGTGTTTGGTAATTTAGAAGCAGGCTTAGTTTTTCAAACAAGCCCAAGAATTCTCGACTAAACGAAGCCTAAATGTTTTTCAAAACGCTGGATTGAATCCGCCGAAACTCACGAAAACAAAGCGGCCCCGGCCAGACAACGGCAATCCAGTTTCTTGCGAGATTGATACAACGAAACAAATGATAAATACTAACCGTTACAGATATTTATTGAAACTCTATTTATTTTAATAATTCGATGACAAAGCAATGGCAAAGCTGAACTAAATTTTCAGAAAAAATTGAGCCTGAGCTAGGCGCGATAAACCTATAGTGAAGACTTGGTCCAAGTCATAAATGCGCCAATGTCCGTTCTGTATCGGGATACAGAACTCGGCTTCGCCTCGTGTCTGTATATACCCCGATACAGAACGGCTATTCATTCGGTAAATAGTACATAACGGTTGTCCTTTGGAAATCTAAATTCTTAGACATTAAACGCGCAAGATATTGTGGGGATTTCTCATTTAATATTCACAAATAACGAGGAGCTTTGTTAAGATGCTAACCAGGGGCACTCAGCCATCCTAAAAAACTAACTAAAGATATGTCACTAATTAACAACAGCTAGCAGCTAAATTTTAACCAATAGTTTAACAAACAATTCCTACAGAGAATATTGAGATCGTTCTTTCTGTTTTAATCCGTTCCTTTTATTGAAACCGTATGGATAAAGTGACATATGTTTAGCTAGATCCTTAACATTTTAACAAAGTCGCTCGTTATTTTTTAATAATAAATCATAAATCCCCAGCATACCTTGCGCGCTTATATATCTCATGAAAAGAATACTTAAAATAATTAATATGAACATGTGTACTCACATGCAAAATGAGTTGTTATTTTTAGTGGCAACATTTACAAGGCATAGTAATTACAAGGCATGATAAATAAATACAGTAAAGCTCAAACTTGCGTTTCTAATGACTTTGGGATAAAGTCGGAATATAGTATTTCGAATTCCAGGAGTACGCTTTTACTTAGTCTGAGAAAGCAGATTCTTAATTGCATATTATTAAGTTCATTATTAAGTTTTTCATACTTTTATCTATTACGGTATATAATAATTTATACAGTAAAGCTAAAACTAGCGCTTTTCTTTATAGACATTTCGGAGTCAGACTCTGACGGCGTATCCCGCGATGAAAATAATGGTGAATGTAGTACAGCTTCAGGTGCGTGCATGATATTTCCTTTGTCAAACGCCGATATACTGTCAATACATGTAGATCATGCATAGGCTTAGCGTTAAATATTTACTGCTTTAACTAAATTAATTAAGTACAGTAAATACTTAATTAATCAATTTTCAGTAAAACTTTAACATTCAAACATATTTTGAATTTAAGTGTACGCAGTTGGTAGCATAGATCTGGTTTTAAAATATGCTTGTACATGTAAAGCCAAATCGACAAACGCTGCCATTGATGCAGTCAGGCACAAATTGCATGCAAATCGATTTTTAACCCGCTCTCGTCCGGCTCGAAAACATCAAAAATCAAATCACCTCCTTGTTCAATGCATATATCTGCAAATGTTCAAAACAGTATGCAGAAAGCTATGCATTTTGTGAAAGCTTGGTGAATAGACTTTCATAATTGCTAAAATTTCCGAGACACAGTTAGGAACATTTTAAAATTATTAGAATAAATTAGCTTAAATTAAGAAAAATTAAGTAGGTTAGCAGTAAGTAACACATAAGTGATAAAACTAGATTAGTAGAAAGTTTCCTTTGTATTAGTGGCATTTCTACCAAATGTGGCTAAAATTAAATAAATTTAAAAAATACTATATTTATAATTTTATCTGGCAAAATGCCAAAAATATTATACTGTTTTGCTATAAAATTATTTTCTGAATAAACATTCTTTTAAAAGAGTATAGACCTTATTCAAAAATGGCCGACGAATTAAAATTATTTTATATACATGTAAATTAGCCCTTATGAACTCGTTTTCATGTGGGAAATTCAAAAGAATTTTTACTTTAAAACGAGGTCATAAGGGCTAATTGATATGCACATAAAATTTATGTGCACATAAAAGAATTCTAATTCTGCGGCCATTTTTGAATTAGGTTGATCTATTGAATAATTTTTTTAACATAAATTATCAAATATAGTAACATAGCAACTGTAATACTCACAAAAGCACATTTGGGCTGATTACAATGTAATAATAGTAAACATTTGAAATAAAGTTAACCTTAGTTTTTAATGACAACATGTCCAGCAAATATCATTGAAATTAAAAAAAAGAAATTTATTTTAGGAAAGAGTAATTGCGAAATTCCAAGTCAGCATAAATAACAGGAAAGTGGCAGATATTCTTATTCATTTAATTTCCCGAAAAATATCAACAACTACACAAAACATTACACCACTTCTGAAAGAGCATCGAATATGCTTTCAGAAATTTATTGCACATGCTTGAATACGCTGTAACAATTTGAATAAATTAACATATTTTATAACATATATGACCAAATTTTATCGCAATTTTATGAAATTAGAAGTCAAAAACTGAACTCTGCTACGCATATAGTGTAATAAACCTAAATATTTAAAAGCAAAAAAGTTACCTTAAATAAGCTGAATCTGTTCTAAATCCGGTCAGTTTGAGACTTTTTGCAATATTTCTCGTTTTAGACTTCTTAGGTTAATTCTGCGTAAATTTCACGCAAGCTTTTTTAGGTCTACGTAAATTTCTCGCAAGCGTCTGCATAAATTTCACGCAAGTGTCTTCGTAAATTTCACGCAAGCTTTTAGGTCTGCGTAAATGTCACGCAAGCTGTTTTAGGTCTGCGTAAATTTCGCTCAAGTTTTTAGGTCTGTGTAAATTTCACGCAAGCTTTTAGGTCTGCGTAAATTTCACACAAGCTTTTACATGTAGGTCTGCGTAAATTTCACGCAAGTTTTTAGGTCTGCGTACATTCATAAATTAATAAATATTTTAGCAGCTGCTCTTATTAGTGTACTCATTACTCATTACTACAAAAAAAACCCAACCCAACATCGTACCTATGCAAAGTCTTATATCACCGTTTCGGCTGAAATAGGTGAGTATAAAAAAGATTTCCACAAAAATAGACAGTTCAAAAAAAAGAAATGTGTCGCGATGTTCTTATAGTCATGGATGAAATTATACAGGGTATGTCGTTAATATTTTCCGAAGCGTCGACCGGGCAAATAACCCGTCTCCATGCAAAGTACGATAAGATTTTGCCCAAATACTCCATTCTTTAATACAATGCAATAGTCCAAATTAACTAGTTTACTGTGATCGTCAGCCCAGGGTAGTAAACAATACTAAAGATGCGATTTCGGTTTATCATGTATAATTGTATAAACTCGCTTTTATATAGGGCATTAGCGACACCTATCCGGTGGACAATTAATTGGTACAAGCATACGCGTGAACAAGCAAAGTGCGCTAATGCAAACATTCGGTATTGACCATGCATCGTCTATGCCTGCCGGGTGCGTTCGGCCAATCACATTTCGAGATTTTTTATTACTTTTGGTAGTTACATCCATGCACATCCATCAACATCATCTACATGGATATGATATGTACTTGGATTAACTTGATGTTTTTTTGCTGTTTTTTTTTTATAAATTAGTTTCACGTTCTAAAAGACGCTGTCAGGGTGAACAATTGCAAAAGGATAATTGTAAAAAATCCAGAAGTATGTATTTTAAGATTTATTTGCAACAAATAACGATGTCTGCATGCACGGTATCTTTTAGTTCATTAAATACTTCAATTAATACTTTCTGTTTATGTCAGCAATTCTTTATGAGAAAACCGCAAATCTTAATCAAGAAATGTGACCTGTGCTATATTTAGGCTTATTGACCGAGTGCGAGGTTTGTACGGTAAACTATTGACCTGAGGTTTTCGTACAGATCGAACGACGAAGGAGCAAGGTTTGTGCGAAAAAAAACGAAGGCAAATACCTTCCAGTACAGACCAAAAAACGAGGTTAATAAGCGACTTTTGTTTTATGCGTTTTCAAATAAGACATTTTTTACAAAAAGGAACTCTAATGTTTCAGGACTTATTAATGTTTAAAACTTTTCCACGAATATATCTAATTGTCCTTCATCTTCATTCAAATCAATTCAGGAAAGTTTCCCGCCAAAACTTGCAGGCCTCCCACAATGCCGGGTGGGCATTACCATGTTATCTGGACCTCTCAGCAACCAATCAGCGTGCACCATTTGGCGTAATGACCCGATAAAAATAATTACCTCGGGAATTTTAACAGAATTATAAGACGTAATGCTCTGATATATCAGCTTTCAGTTTAATGAACGTTATTCTCTATAAACCTTCGGAGTGCTCGTATTGATTTTAAATAATAAAAGAAGCCGTAAAGGTAGGAGCTTATTAGATGCTGGAATTTTCTTTCCGGACTGGAGGTCTATTAGAAAGAGGACTAAGTAGCAGTTGAACTATACATTCATATACGCGTACGTCGATATATGTCTTTAGAAAGGACTGCTGGCTTGTCACGTTTGTTTATTTTCCCCCCTTTATTTTAATTACAAGTGTAACTCGTCATTTTGAATGATGTTATTTATTATAATTACATTAAAGATGTGCAAGAACCACTTTCCCATCCACAAAGAAAGTCAAAAACAAAAAGTATGTTGTGTTACTACATCTTATGTTACTATTTATACAACACAACACAACGCAACGCAACGCAACGCAACACAACACAACACAACACAACACAACACACCACACCACACCACACCGCAACGCAACGCAACGCAACGCAACGCAACGCAACGCAACGCAACGCAATGCAATGCAATGCAATGCAATGCAATGCAATACGGCACGGTACAGTACAATGCGATGCGATGCGATGCGATGCGACGTGCAGGGCGGCGCGGTGCGGTGCGGTGCGGTGCGGTGCGGTGCGGTGCGGTGCGGTGCGGTGCGGTGCGGTGCGGTGCGGTGCGGTGCGGTGCGGTGCGGTGCGGTGCGGTGCGGTGCGGTGCGGTGCAGTGCAGTGCAGTGCAATGCGATGCTGGGAAAAGCAAAGCGATGCGATGCAGTGTAATGCAATGAAACAAAACGCAATGTAAAATTCAGATGTACATTTTGAATCAGAATTCAATTTGATTGTTGAAAATCCAATTGAATATATTATAATAAGCAAACGCAACACCAAGACGAAAAACATTTTATTTCTTTTAACGTTTCGGTAATATAGAATACAATTCAGCGTGCAAGCTTTTATATCAGATAAAGGGACGGTATATAATACCAATCTCTCTCTCTCTCTCTCTCTCTCTTAAAAGGGGAAAAATAGCAGAGTTTTTTGCTGCGGATGTACCCAGACTTATACGCAACACATTTCCAGCTGCCCAAGGGCCACAGCCATATAACACTGAATACAACACGGACGCGATATTGGATATTGTATCTATGGAATATATAATCACTCGCCTTCGGCTCGTGATTGTATATTCGATACAACACGGTCGCTCATGTTGTAAACATTACTTATTGATGGTTCAAGTTTGAATAGAAACGTTTGAAATAAATAAAATGCTTTTCGTCTTGGTGTTGCGTTTCCTCGATCGTTTTACTACGGACTACGGTTTCCACCTAATCATTCTACAACGAATATATTATAGCTGTTAATTGAGTAATATGAAATTTCCGAATTGTAGAAAATGCAAAGCTATTTGGGACAAACATGCGTATCCGTTTTTGACTAACATGTAAATAATTTAATAAGTATCTAAACATTATTTTCAGAGTCATTTAAGCCAAAGGAATGGACAGCAGATGAAAAGAAAGCAGTTCTCCAATTTCTTGGGCACTGCGTTCGCTCTGAGCGAGTGCCAGGAAAAAAAGAGTGTGAAGAATGCAAAAGAAACGCGAAGGGGGCGCTCGATCAGAGAGAATGGAGAACAATTAAATATTACATCAAAAATCAGATCCAGAAAAGGAAACGCGACAAAAAAAAGTAAAAATGTATTCATTCCTTGGTATTTTTTTTCGAAACTTTGTAATAAACTTGAATAAACTGAATTTAAAAAACGAAATTTGAAACGCGTGCTTCTTTCAAATCATAGAGCCACTGTCGGGAGCAGAGCGTTTATTTATTGTCGATTTCAACACTTTTGAACGAACTGGACGTTCGTTGCCAAGTTTCAAATTACGTTTCTAAATTCAAGAATTCATTTAATACGAATTTCGATTTGATATTCGATTCGAAGTTCACCTTTACGGGAAACCTTCGATCGACCAGACTTTCGATTTCTTTGTTAAAAACGTCGCTTTGCTGCAAAGTGCAAACGGAATCAATTGGTTTACATTTGCACCGAAAGCATTTTGAAACGGAGCATATTAAAACTAATATCACCCCGATACTGGCGATAGTGTTAACGTAGCCCAAGTTGATAACATTTTTTGAATACATAGCCAATCACGGTCTCACTCGCCCGCTTCCTCCCCTAAAAAAACCGGCTGCTACGCAGGCTGTATTCGCAGGTTTCCAATAACTAAGGCTTGCTTTTATTTATGATTGAATTTCATTGTTTAAAATTATCGCACAATGTTCATGGAAAATTATGTCTAAAAAATTTGTGTTTAGGAATTCATTCCGATATTTGTATAGGTAAAAATTTGGTTTCTCATATTCGAAAACTGAAAATGCACGAAAAGCATGCTAGTTGAATAACTTACTAGCTAGTACGTCTTTTACCAAATTAGACGAGAAACCATGCTAATACTTATTAATTAATAATACTCATGAAAAATTTAATGACATGCAGCGATTTCGCGCACGAGTCACTTCACCGAGTAATTTATTTAATCAACAAACAAATTATATAACAGTACTAAAAATTACCCAATAATAATATAAGCAGCCAGTTAATTCATGTGCATTTAATCAACCTCTGTCTTTTATAATTTGTCAAGAAAATACAGTAACATAAAGAACCAGAGCTCTGCGTAAATGGATATAACAAGATAAAAAAGCCTGTGTAGCGGTCATCGTACTGCCTACTTCTGGGGGAGGGAAACCAACACAACCAAATTTCTTAGCTTAAAACAGTGCGAATGCCACTACACAGAAATGTAAGAGTGATAAACTGTCAAAAATCTCACCTCTCTGATAAAATGCTCTCATAGGCGTAGAAGCCCAATTCTGTTTGGCGGGGGGGGGGGGGCAGTTATTTTTGCCCGAAAAATTTGAAGGTTAAGTTAGCCTAAGGTATGAATTTTTCTTCAACATTTCACAGCAATACTTATCGAAATTGCCCGAAATTCTTAGCAGAAAGTGCCCGAATTTTCCTTTTTCAAATATTTTGGGGAGAAAATAAAAAAAATATTTATCAAAATAAAAATATTTTGGCCCAAATAAATATTATACGTGGTGTTTCCACAAAACATATTATGAATGCTCTTGTTTTATTACGACATTGAAACCGGAGATACAGTAGGGTTAAATACTGTAACTTGTTTCTAATTAGTAAAACAACACACATTTGTTTACGGTGTCCCATGGTTGTTTGGATTTATTGTGGCATGTGATCGTCTCTACTTATTTATCTTGTGTTAGAAATGCCGGTTATATATATATATATATATATATATATATATATATATATATATATATATAATAAGTGATATTGGGCATTTCACTCGATTAAATAGCATGTTCTAAGGATTTTGGGTGAAGGAAAATTCGAGTGTAGAATATATACATTTTAAGACCAAACCGGGGCCAGTTGGGAAAAATGCAACTACACAGGCCTTCCGGCAGGAATTGAACCCACGAATTTTCCTTCACCCAAAATCCTTAGAACATATATATATATAGTAGGTTGCGTCTCACGCACACTGTGACTGGTCGGTTACCGTGTTTATATCAGGCTATGCAAACACGGCACATTTCTTACTCTTATTTCATAAAAGAAATAGAAAATGGATGTCCTGTGTTTATATAACCTGATGTAAACACTCGAGTGAGTTGTGGAGAATTCGTAAGTACTGATGTCAACCTCCGCCTACAGTTCGGGTTCACATCAACTTTCGAATTATCCCAATTCACTCTCCTGTTTGCATCAGGCTATATATATATATATATATATATATATATATACTACAAAATTAGACTTAAATTAACTGACAAATTATATACTAGGTGAGCGACGATAACAAGCCAAAAAATATTCAAACACTGATATTTTAGTCAATCAGTGGAAATTATAGCAACAAAAGTACTTCCTTCTCCCCTTATTTAATGTTGAATACAGCAAAAATCATTTGTAATTCAAACCTTAACCCTTGTGTTGCTACAACATTGAAACGGGGAGGGGAGTTAAATATACTTTACGATGTCCAACCTTTATTTTTTCTAAGAAACTATAATGCGCTCTAAAATAAAAACACCAAACCGAAATTAAAGTTACTGCTTTTTTACAAGTAATAGAAATATATATGTATATATATATGATAATATACGTAGAGAGTGGCCAAGACCAGAACGATGATATTCAAGAAGAAGGATCCAACCATGGGATTCTTAGTCTGCTCTCTTAGATTATAATTTAGAGTAAAAAGCATGGAGGCAAGCAACTTCTCTCTTACCTTTATTTAAATTGCAAAGCTATTTACAAGCCTTTATATAAGGAAAATTATTTAAAAATTTACATGTTATGAATAATAAATTTAGAACTTATGGGAATAGCGAAGAACAATAGTCAAACATTATATATTATTCAATTTTTTGACCTTAATTCACATCTTTTGTTGAGGCCATATGGTTGGAGAGTATTTAATTGAGCGGTCCAATAGGCCTCTCTAATCAGCAATAACTTATCAATATCAGAGGGATTATTCTTGCAAATCTCCTCTATGCCTATGAATGACAAATCACTTAAATCATGGCTTGTGTGATTAAAGTGTACCGCAGTTTCACATGTTACTTTTTTAGTAAGCATGCCTGATTTATGATTCCTAAACCTCACTTTAAATTGAGTCGAGGTTGATCCTACATATTGTACCATGCACTTATGACATGAAATAAGATAAATAACATTTGTTGTGGTACAACCAATGCACTGTTTAATCTTATACGAACGCCCAGTGGTAACACTACGAAAATATTCACTCTCCCTACCACGCATCTTATAAATAAGCTAGGTGAACTTAATACGAAAGGGCCACTTCCTCCAGATAATTATTAGTATCATGGGATGTAGTATCTATGTTTCCTAACATAGATAATTATTTAGGGATTACAGCCGTTAGAAAAGCTTTAGAAACTAGGAGCTCTACTATCCCATCTACCCAGTGCATTGTTGAAGCCGTGGAAATTTGTCTTAACTCAAACAATTGTCAATTTGGAAATGCCAATTTTGTACAACGACATGGAACCGCCATGGGACCTAAAAATGCATGTAGTTATGCGGATATAGCCATGGGAGAAATCGATGAGAAGGCTAACACGGTAGAGAGATCCAACCTCGTTCCCAGGGCCCTTATCTCCGCTCCCCGCTCGCTGCGAAAAGTACCCTGGCATGGGCTGGTCACGTGTCGCTGAACAAAAAATATCATTGTGGGAGGGGTCCTATTAATGTGCTTATTGTTACGCTCGACCAGACGCCATGTTGAAGTCTTCGAAGTGTTATACCTTCCTTTCGTGTCTTAATTTTGCTATTATAAATAGTCCATACTGGGACCAAGTTTACGACCAAAACAGGTGATTTGCTTGGAAAGTTTGTTCTAGGGTAGAGACTTACTTGCTGTTCTATCGACGGGCTATGGAAAGTCCTTAATCTTAATAGCATTAGCTGGTCTAAACAAATTCTTGCAGTGTTTAGCGTCCCCGACGGATCCACAGAGTCAACAGGAGGAAAGGTCAATCCCATCAAGGACAGGGTAAAGCTTCTTCGGAGTGCTGGAAGTAGCCATGTATATTCTAAGCCGGCCAGGTGCCAAAAGGTGCAACCATGAGAAATTAAACGCTACCATCCCCTCCCATTAAATTATCTTTTGCTATCACCCAGAATCTGGGTGACACGTGACCAGCCCATGCTAGGGTACTTTTCGCAGCGAGCGGGGAGCGGAGATAAGGGCCCTGGGAACGAGGTTAGGAGAGATCAAGCCCAACCTTTGGTGGAGGTACATGGATGATATAATTGATGTTTGGACACAGGGAGTTACTAAATTACTAGCTTGAATTTACAGATTATATCAATTCACTATACCCTACCATTAAGTTTGAATTGGTTTATTCTGAGTACCAACTTAATGTCTTAGATCTCACCTTGCATTTGGAGGGTGACTTTATTTTTACGGATACTTATGCCAAACCCACAGATAGTCATTTATATTTGCCCAACTCCAGCTCGCATCCTCCACATTGTAAGAGGGCAATTCCGTATGGGGTTGCATTGCGAATTAAGAGAAATTGTTCCAAGGAAGAAGATGTTAGAAGTAGATGTAAGGAATATAAGCAGTACTTAACTCGACAGAATTACTCACATGCCATTGTCAATAAAGAATTTCATAAGGCATTACAAGTTAGTAGAGATGAGCTCCTAAAAAACTAAGAAAAAAGTTAAGAAGACGGTTTATCCTTTTGTTGTAGACTATAACCCGGGGGCACTGGATATTTCTAAAATTATAAATAGGCATTCCAATTTAATTTACTCTTCTCCAGCACTGTGAGAAATATTTTCAGATAAATCCATTATACCAGCTTTTAGAAGGGCAAAAAATCTTAAATAAATTTTGGCACCCACTAAGGTTAGAAAAATGAAGCAGGCAGAACAAGACAAACAAGGTTGTTTTAAATGCAAAAAGAAATGTGATTTACGCATGCATTTTCTCCAGGAGAGTGAATATTTTCGTTGTGTTACCACTGGGCGTTCGTATAAGATTAAACAGTACATTGGTTGTACCACAACAAATGTTATTTATCTTATTTGATGCCATAAGTGCATGGTACAATATGTAGGATCAACCTCGACTCAATTTAAAGTGAGGTTTAGGAATCATAAATCAGCCATGCATCAGCTTACTAAAAAAGTAACATGTGAAACTGCGGTACACTTTAATCACACCAGCCATGATTTAAGTGATTTGTCATTCATAGGCATAGAGGAGATTTGCAAGAATAATCCCTCTGATATTGATAAGTTATTGCTGATTAGAGAGGCCTATTGGACCGCTCAATTAAATACTCTCCAACCATATGGCCTCAACAAAAGATGTGAATTAAGGTCAAAAAATTGAATAATATATAATGTTTGACTATTGTTCTTCGCTATTCCCATAAGTTCTAAATTTATTATTCATAACATGTAAATTTTTAAATAATTTTCCTTATATAAAGGCTTGTAAATAGCTTTGCAATTTAAAGTGAAGAAGGCTGAAAGCCGAAACGTATTTAAATAAAGGATAAGAGAGAAGTTGCCTGCCTCCATGCTTTTTACTCTAATATATATATATATATATATATATATATATATATATATTTCTATGTTCTATGTTCTATTATATATTAAATATATTAATTATATATAACGATCTTTGGGGACTTACTCAGTCGTCAGGTACCGGCAAGTACTGACTAACATACATGTTGAATAGCTTGAGTAAACGCAGCTTATACTTGTATAGCTGTTCGAAAAGAATTAATGAAAATTGCACTTGTGTTTGGCAAACTGTTCATAAATAATAATAAATATTTCGCCAAGCATAAGTGGAAATAACACTTGTTCTCTAAAAAAAATCAATCAATTCTAATTTGGGCTTTCCTGAATGTAGAAAAATATTTAAATTATCTGGAATTCACACTTCACGAAATTTACTACACAGACAGGCAACATCCTTGATGTGTAGCATTTAAGAAAATTACCACATCGTGGTATTTCTTTAAAATACTTCTAGTAAAAATAAAGGTTTCTACAAAAGTCATTAGCCAATGAGAAATGAGTAAAAAATTTTGAAACGCAGGTTTTAAAATATTATAATTAGATAGAAATTGAAATACAGCAAGGTTTCATGGGAGTACTGCCGAAAGCCCGAAACATGGAATGCACATGTGTAGATGTAGTACCTGACAACAGAGTAAGGATCCAAAATGGCGAACTTTTATGCATATTAAATTATTTAAAGTAGCCTTATATAATTTTCTGTAAATTATTAAAAATGAAGCTTAGACGAGTTTCATATTATCCGTTTTAAATAAAACGTATGCTTTTATTCAAAATTTATTGTAAGATTTCAACTCAATAAAAGTTGTATGTTGTCATGTTATATTTTATTTGTTTGTAATCTGCAGGCCGTTTTGCCTTTTCTCACCAGGGCTATGTCCAATGCCTGTACACAACCCTATCTTCAGCATATTACATTGGTGACAAATCAAGTTTTATGTCGTTCTAGAATAAAGATGCAATAATAGTCCAGAAGATATGCGACAAAAAATCTCATAATTGTTCAAATTGTGATAAAAGCATGAAAATTTCAGGAAAGATACCTCTAGGTATGTTGATTGATATAACATCAGGACCAAAATCAGGACCCTATCAAGGTCTTAATCCTAAAGCCTGGCCATGGTTTCCATTCAGTGCTTTTTATCGCGCAATCGACATTTTGTGATCGCTTTTTTGTCTTGTGGGCTCTCGACAGAGAAAGCGATTGCAAAAAGTCGCTCAACCAAAAAAGCTGAATGGGAATCTGCCTTAGGAAACATTTTTGGGCTAATAAAATTAATTGATATATTCTCCATTAGAACGTAATGCTCTTGAGATTATTTTTTAGGGTTTTTAATGACTTACAATTTATTGGAGATATAAACATTTGTCGGGTGTAGATAAAATAAAACGAATATATGAAACAAAAAAAATAAAGATAAGATAAAAGAAGACCTCACATAGCCAAATTTAATATTATTGACACATTTAATTAAATAAGATCATAGCAGATAACTGATAAAATAACATATGCTATAATTTTATTTTTTCTGTTATAAAGAAAAATATTTTAATGTTTAGAAGTCAATTGTTATTTGTTGTTTTTATTCACAATATTTATTGTTTCGTTGTTTTGACATGCAAATAAATGTCCTAAAAAGCGCATGTGTAAAATGGTATCCTGTACTGAATTAAGTATAATGATTATACAGCAAATAACTTAATAAATATTCCTATTTTTGATCACAATCCACTAAAAATAACGAAACGGTTAATGTTCCTATAAGTGAAATGTGTGCTGCGTAGGTAGTGTTGAAACACAGTTCGAAATATAGTCCCCCTATAAATAAAGCGAAAATAAGAAAAATAAATAAATAAAACAATGTCCCCATAAGCACTGTTGTAGGTAACATATATAATGTCCATTTTGTACCGGTATATATATAATGTCCCCACAAGTATGGTTCTAGGTAACATGACAGAAGAGCCCACAAGTAAGTAAGGTCACGTGTACTAAATCTGTATAAGATGTCCTCACAAGTAAGTCCCCATAAGTCTGTGTACAAAAAAAACGCAAATATTGTTTAGTTTGAATGATGCATGGTAAAAAACGAATTAATAAAGAAATAAAAACCTTTTTTTCAATATAAATTTACTTTTTAAATGACATGTCCCACAAGTGAGTGTACACCATGTCCTCACAAGTAGGCAAAGGTGGGTATGTGTGTGTGTGTGTGTGTGTGTGTGTGTGTGTGTGTGTGTGTGTGTGTGTATGTGTGTATGTGTGTATGTGTGTATGTGTGTATGTGTGTATGTGTGTATGTGTGTATGTGTGTATGTGTGTATGTGTGTATGTGTGTATGTGTGTATGTGTGTATGTGTGTATGTGTGTATGTGTGTATGTGTGTATGTGTGTATGTGTGTATGTGTGTATGTGTGTATGTGTGTATGTGTGTATGTGTGTATGTGTGTATGTGTGTATGTGTGTATGTGTGTATGTGTGTATGTGTGTATGTGTGTATGTGTGTATGTGTGTATGTGTGTATCTGTGTATGTGTGTATGTGTGTATGTGTGTATGTGTGTATGTGTGTATGTGTGTATGTATGTATGTATGTATGTATGTATGTATGTATGTATGTATGTATGTATATATATATATATATATGTAGTTCATATTTCTATTATCTATACAAATATACTATAGATATAGATGGGGGACTTATTAAGTGCTTACAACAACACAGCCAGGCTAGGCTCCCCACCTGAATTAAAAAAATAAAAAATAGACATGTCAAATAACCATGTCTTGATAAAGAGAAACCAATTTATTGTTATAACTTTTTTTATGGCAGAATTCATTGCCATGGCAAGTGCAACATTTGAATTTGGCATACCCATCAACCAGCAAAAATTTCACTACATCCAATAGTTTTGGAGATATTGATCATGGAGATAAATACTTAGTCTAAATAGGGTTATTACTGTATGTCTTGTTTTGATATTACTGGAAATTGATGTCTGGTTTTTGCATTGTCAGCTGCATTATTTGTATGGATTTATTGCCCCCCAGCAGTACAGCTCGCCCAAATATTAGCAAATATAAATAAAATACATACAACACTGAACAGACTCATACTGTACATACTACAACCTACCATAGAGCATTAGGGCATGGTACATTATATACTCTGCGAATAATGTGTCTTGCTGCTCTTAACGTGCAAATGACTGGATCTACCCTTCTTATTGACTCTTGTATGCGTCTTCGCTGAATACGGAGACCTCTGCATCTTAATCCACCTTCAACTAAACGTTGACCCGAACTTGGAGTAGTTGTCAGTATTTGTCTGACATGGCTATCAAGGTCTTCATCGGAAATGTCACTAAAATCGGCTCCTCGGCCGACTACCAATCCAAATTCGTGTCTACGTCGGCGAACGGTTCTCTCTGAAACACCAAGATTCCTAGCAACAGCCCACCGAAATCCTGCTTCTCCGTGTAAGATTCTCAGCTGTTCTTGTTCAATTTGTAACCTCGGCCTTCCAACTGCACCGCTTCTCGTTACAGACACAAGGGACGGAGTAGCCTCATTAAGTGAAAAACAGTCTATAGTGTTCCTTTCAGACTCTTCCAAAACTCTCCCGAAGTGACATCGTAATTCGTTCAAGATACCGAGAAGGCAGTATAAATCTTTGATTAAATGGATTTCTTGCGTAAATGATTCTTCGATCCTCCTCGTCAAAATACTTAAAGTTCTTTCGTATTCTTCCAGCCTACGAACATAAAACTCTGAAGAATCACAGTGACCAGTATTTCTTTGAATTTGGGCACTTTCTATCAAGTTGCTAATATCCGTGAAAAACCTCTCTGTATCGGGAAGCCAAATAGTTGCAGAACTTTGTCTTCCACCCGACGCCATTTTTTATCGCTCGCACAAAATTACTGTAAAACGTCACTTCCGTATTTCGTTCCAAAGCACTTCCGTTTCCTCATCTTTTAGTTTTATTTGGGAACCGTCATCGAAATATGGACAAGAACGCAAATATATACAAATAATAATGATTTGAATGTTGATGTAGATGTTCTAACTAGGATTGCTGAATTACAAACTACATGAATGGCCCACAACATTGATGTATGAATTTTGATATTCGATTTATGAGTTACAATATCGATGTATAACCTGTGAAATTCGATTTATACACATAACATTGATATATTAAATTTCAAAATTTTGTCCGTTAAAAAGCTTCATAAGAATCCAAGTAAATTCTTAAGGTAATAATAGTATACATGTACTGTATAGAATATGTAAAATTTCAGCAGGGCTTTCAAACTCAGAAAAGTGCACATGCGATCATCCAAAGGATTGTCGCAGGTAAACAATTTGTTCCCAGGATGGCTGTGTACAAAATGGTGGCAACAACTGTTTTTCTCTGTTATTTTCAGATGTTTGTAATGACAGTGAATATTCATTTTACAGAAGAGTTTGAAGCAGAAATGCTAATAATTCAGTCAAAAAGTATGTTGTATATAACCCAGAAACTATTTTAAACACCACTTTTTTTAAGCAATTTAAGTATCCACCAGAGATATAGAGGTACCAAAACTTATACACAAATATATCTGGCTGGATTTTTCCCCAACTATTTGCAAATCTGGTATCTGGCCGGATAGTAAAAAGCACTATCCTGTGCACCCCTATTTGTAATTAAGCATCATTGGTACATAGTGCACATGTATAAACTTTTTGGTGTGACTTTAGTGATAAAAATTTACTGTATGCATGTTTACTGCCAGGTCTATGTGCAGTCACTGCAGAACCATGATTGTTCTTCTTTTGGTGGTCTGGTCAATTTAACACATTCCCTGAAAGATATTAAAAGAACATACTGTACATGTAAGTGAAGGTGGTTATTGAAGGTACAACTAGAAAGTGTACCTGTAGTGGCATCATGTTGTTAGCTGTACTTAAACTTTTTTAATCCAATGAACATACATATACTGTATTATTGTGTTTTTTGTAACTGCAGTACTGTACATATCTCATTTGGAGGGCTACAGGTGGCACAACAAATTTTTTGTTTCATATGCCTCTATACCCCCTTGGTGATGCCACTGAAATTAATTGTATACTGAGTAACTACTGTACATATATGGTGTGAGCACTGAGCAAGGTCTCCCACTTACAAATGAAACCATCCATCACATGCATCACATTCCACCCATTGATTTGACCATTGTTTTTTTGTTGGGCTTTGTAATCCACATGCTTTGCAGTGGTCAACATTTGTTGGCATTACTTCTTTTGTAACTAAAAAAAAGTATGAAATTTAAATTGTGTAATACATGAGTAATTTTATATACAGTACATATTACTGTAAGTGTACTGTATCATAAAACTGTAATTACCTCTTCTTGGAAGAACACCAACTGCTCCCTCGGAGAATAGCTGTTTTCGGACATCTGGTAAACAAATGTGTAACATACTGTACATTAGAATTATATACCTGTTTGATTCTCCATGTATGCTGTGCTGCAATGTCAGTAATATAAGGAATATATAAAGATTGTTGAACTGGCAATATACAGAATACACTGTATATGAGGTCTAACATATTGGGTGGAGCCCGTGAGGAGTGGTGTGCTGCTGTGGCACTAAGCTACATGTATGTGTTAGTATGTTGCAGGCAATGTTATAATTATGATACTGCCCATACCTGTTGTTTCATCAGTGTGAGATGTGCATGTAGGTGGTGTAGCCTGAGGAAGAATGACAGACTTTGAGGTTCCAGTGGTTTGGCTGTTTGATGAAGATTCCATTTCTTCTTCTTCCTCCTTGGGGCTGCTGCTTGTGCTCCGTAGCCTCTTTGCAAACTTTATACCAGCATGAAAGCCCTAATCACAATAATTATGTACATGTAAAACATATCATTTAATATTATGCATGATTGCCTTTTAATTGGGATTCATTGACTGCGGCATGGTATCAGTAATAAAATAATTATGGCTATTACATTGTTATGTTTTTTAATTACCTTTTCAAATGCTTCTTTTCTTCTTGGTGTGATAGTTTGCCACCATCTTGCTATTTCTGGAGTATCAAATTCCTACATGTCAATGAAATGATATTTTTTCAGTTAGTCAGTTGGTGATTGACTAACTGACAAAAGGTGATTAAGAAGTCTGAAGATGTTGAATTATCATAAAACATATAGCATATTTGCGAGGCATAAATAGTGGGCAAAATGAATATTATGTGTATAAAGTGCATGTGTACATGCTATGGAACTTACAGAGTCATTTGTCTGTCTTGTTGGGTTAATGTCCATTGCAACATTGGCATCATGGTTCTGTAAGAGACTGACGTAATCTGAAAATATGCAACATTAAATTAGTTCATGTGATCTTACTGTCAAGAAATAAATGTAACAACCTGGGTATTTAAGTTGTAGTTGGTGTGACTGTCATTGATAAATAATACCTTTAGCAAGGCTAATTAGTTCTTGTTCCAGATGATCTAATTTTTCAACCTCCTCTTCTGTTAAATTCCAGCTGTTCTCTTTTTGTGTCTCCTCTTCTTTGTCTGAAATTTCCCATGCAAGGTCACATTTATCTGCAAGACAAATCATAAACACTGTATAAAAACAGGTACACATAAACAGGTATAGTTATATAATTATTGTGCAAATTGTTTTTGCATGATATAATCATTGTTAAAATATGTACATGTATGTTAAAATCAATGTAAGATGAAAATATAGCAGCCAATATCAGGAAGTGGCATTGTAAAATTAGGAAAATGATATAGGCTAACTGCCTTCAATTTACAGGCTGCAAAAACACAATTTGTTTAAGAGGAGAATTTTTTATATGTCACCTAACATATAACATATGCTCAAAACTGAGGCCTACTGGCCATACCTATACAGGGCCATCGCGATGGGGGGAGGAGGGGGGGGGGGTGACACCCCCTAAAAAACTGTTGTTAGCAAATGATGATCTTTAAAAAATTAAAGTAATTTTTCTCCATTGTTAAATTGTTGAATGACTTAAATTGTTAATCAAACGCCGGCGCTGCTATCTGCAAATTCGCGACATAAACACCAGTGCAAGACTACAGGTGGCCGACATCACATGACTTAATTTCCGGGGGAGGACCACGCCCATTTGTTGGCAAATTTAAAACTCTCACCTTCCCTGTTCAAATGCCGTCGCGACGGCCCTGTACCTACATTCATAAATATGGAAAATGTTTATCTTTCAGTTAGTTTCTCAATCCCCAAATGCACTTAAAAAGTATGTTGACTATATAAGTATATAGACAATAATGCTAAAGTAAAAGGTTTTTATTGGGTAAACCAAAACGAAAAATGTTTTGAACGCTTTTCATCGCAAATGTGACATCCTTTTAAATTGAAATCTGTAGGTGATCCCGCTACACTCCATCAGCTTGTCACAAAAGAAAACCTTGATATTGAAAATTTAAACAACCTAAGTTTGGAAAATCTGGTTGCCATTGCAAAAAGATGTAACATAAATATTCAAGCAAAGTCAAAGGTAAATCATGTTGAAAATGTTACAGTATATACATCATGTACAATGTGCACAAATACAAACCATTTATTTAATGCATGGTTATAAACTATGCAAAAAAACTCAGTCTTGATGAATCTAAGACTACAACTTTTCATGTATATATTATAGGTTGCTCTTATTGGTGATATTTATGGACTTTACAGTTCAATTTTGGTGGGGTTAAGCCCTTGCCACACATTTTCCAAACTTCCTGGAAAAACTGGTGGATTTTACCACTTTGTTTGTCAACATGGAGTAAGTTCTATAGCATTGAAAGAAAATTCCATTTAAACATTTATGAATACACAAGAAAATTATCACTGTTTCACTAAGTACATATTTCAACAAATTTTCATTTTAGTGTACAGTTGCTTCGAAGTTCCTTGCGTTGACAGAGTCCGTGAGAGATGCTGCAGACATATATATGTCATTAAAGTATCCTCCAATTGTATTCATAAATGACACACCCTGTGGCTTTGTAAGACACATGGAATGCCGCTCACCAGAAACAGCCAAAGAACTTTGGGGTGAAAGAAATGGTTGTTTTGAAAGGCCCACACTTGGAATGGAACCAAACGATGTATGTAATAAGGCTGGAACTTATATAATTATATTTAATGAAATATTTATGGGGTTTAGGGAGTGGTGAGAGGGGAAGGTTGTCAAATGGGGAGGGGGTGGAGTTTTACTCCTCAATAGGGAGGGGCATCAAAAAAATTTTTGATTGATATAGAGGGATGTGTCAAAAAAGTTTGATGCTTACTATCTCATGTTGTGGTTTGTGGCAACACTCCCAAGGAAATGGGTGGACACGTGTCAAACAGGGACACAAAAGCCACCCAGAAGTTGGACTTCTGGTTGGTTACGTATTTTGTGTCTGAAGTGTATATTTTTAATGTGTGGGGATCAGATTGGTCAGTTTTCGATATAATATCCTCCGAATGCACTGAAATGCCGTTTCAGAGACTTTAGATTTTCAAAAAAAATTGGGAGGGGTCACTCCCCCCGGTCCCCCCGAGAAGTTCTCGGCCATCGGGCAACTTAGTCCAACCAATGCCATTTTCCTTGCTATACAGCCCTATATAATCACTAGATAACCGTATCAATTGAACCAATATTGTTTTTAGAATCATAACGTTCCATCTATCGTGCCACCAGAATTTAAGGTAATCGAACAAACAAGGTCAGCCACTTACCAATCCACTTTCACGTCTGCAAGAAGCCATCCAACGACCGGTACAACCGAGAGATACGTCCTGGGAGACAGATTCCACTCAAGCGCAAATCCCCATAAATCACCCTTGTGCAGTTACCACAACGTTAACTTGTGCACACAGGCAAACTCACTGACAACAAGTATACAAGAATCACAGAACCATAGGAAAAAACGTTAGGCGTCTGAGAAGCACGTGCCACCAAAACTTTGGGACACACATCTTTTTCAACTATCTGATGGACTTCTATCAAAACGAGCAAATCGTTAAAAATCAAGAAAAAAATCTGCGCAAAGATATGAGAGACAACGAAGAACTGCTTAGAGATGAATTACTTCGATTTAGTAAGGTGGCTCACTAGAGTTTTGTGACCACGCACGACCTGATACATCATAGAGAACATCATAGAGATCTTAATGTAGGACTAGTGGTAGCCTGATACCCTGGCCCAATCAAAGAATATGGGCCAGGTAACCACTAAAGACTTCTGCTTTCCTATTGGTTGAAATTTCGCGCGTTTTTAGTGGCTATGAGTAAAACTGCAATCGTCTTAAGTGGATTTAGCCCTGATGACGCGAGAATGAGATTAGTAGTTACCTGGCCCATATTTCTTTTGAAATTGGGCCAGGGTACCCGGCTAGACTAGTGGGGGCATTGGCCATTAATAGAGGGGGAAAAGGACCGGATGACAAAGCTAAAATTCGTCTAAAACAAGCCTTTTACTAAATTTTCATCACGATTTTTAGGAAAATAAAACTTTTAGAGCTTATTACTATTATAAATTCTTACCTTAGTTCTTTATCGTGGCGTCTATTATCTTGGTTGAATGATCTCCACCCCTTGGATATAAATCGTGGCAGCCATTTTGAAGTACCCGACCGCGATGACCGATTCTAGTATCCAGGCCCATGAGACTTGTCGAACGCGCGGCCGGGTACTTCAGAATGGCGGTCACAATTTATATCCAAGGAGTGGAGAAATTCAACCAAGATAATAGACGCCTCAATAAACAACTAATGTAAGAATTTATAATAGTAATAAGACCAAAAACTCTAAAAGTTATATTTTCTTTAAAATCGTGATGAAAATTTAGTAAAAGGCTACTTAGTAAAAGGTTTTAGACGAATTTTAGCTTTGTCATCCGGGTCCTTTTTCCCCTCTAATGTTTTACTAGTTTCTCGAGTGCATTATTAACTTCTTATTAACCGAGAGCACGGTCATTACGGAAAAATATCAGACCGAGGTCTTGACAGTACAGACCGAGCCCATAAGGCGAGGTCTGTACATAAAGACCGAGGTCTGATATTTTTCCGTAATGACCAAGCGGACGAGGTTAATAAGAGGTTTATAATATGGCATTTTGAAACAACACATCTTACATTTAATACCTTGTCACACGCTCGAGGTCACACTATTGTCATTGACATAGACTCATCGTTTTCAATGTTGTTGCTCTTGTTGTCATCGCTTTCGGAATCCTAAAACTCACTGCCAGATTGCTCATCGTCCCACTCATACATAATTTAGTCCTCAGGTTATTGATTCACAAAATTTTTGCGGTTTTCTTTCATTGTTTAGTTGAAAACAACATGTCTGCCAAAATCCGTAATCGACCGGTCGATTACGGAAAATTATCGACCGGCACGTGACGCGTCTCAGCCAATGAGAACACACGATTTCAACGGAAGTAACTTTTGCCATATAATAAAACTCGATAATTGCACAGCGACTAAGTTTTTTATTTCTTTTATAAAATTATGACTTTAAATTGTCAATAAACCCAAGAAAAGTAAGCAAAAAAAAACCGATTACCTGTCTCAGGACGAGTTTGTTACCATTTACCGCCACGCCTGGCCTCGTACAACACGTCGGCGATTTTAGCGATAAAAATGCACTTAAACTTGCACTGAAAACATTCTGCTGTGTTAATTACGTGATTAGATATATATCCAAGTAATTTTCGACTTTCGTTGATGATTAAATCCACATAAAATTATCAAAAACGACAAAGTCGTCGCGAAGTGTATCGTGTGCGATGCCGTTATGGAGTTATAATGGTATTAAACCCCTTGAAACCTTTGAAACCCTTGAAACCTATGAAACCTTTGAAACCTTTGAACCCCTTAAACCCTTTGAAACCCTTGAAACCCATGAAACTTTTGAACCCCTTGAACCCTTTGAAACCTTTGAAACCCATGAAACCTTTGAACCCCTTAAACCCTTTGAAACCTTTGAAACCCATGAAACCTTTGAACCCCTTGAAACCTTTGAAACCTTTGAAACCCATGAAACCTTTGAACCCCTTAAACCCCTTAAACCCTTTGAAACCTTTGAACCCCTTGAAACCTTTGAAACCTTTGAACCCCTTAAACCCCTTGAAACATTTGAAACCTTTGAAACACTTGAAACCTATGAAACCTTTGAAACCTTTGATCCCCTTAAACCCCTTTGAAACCTTTGAAACCCATGAAACCTTTGAAACCCTTGAAACCCATGAAACTTTTGAACCCCTTGAACCCCTTAAACCCTTTGAAACCCTTGAAACCTATGAAACTTTTGAACCCCTTGAACCCCTTAAACCCTTTGAAACCTTTGAAACCCATGAAACCTTTGAACCCCTTGAAACCTTTGAACCCCTTAAACCCCTTTGAACCCCTTAAACCCCTTGAAACATTTGAAACCTTTGAAACACTTGAAACCTATGAAACCTTTGAAACCTTTGAAACCTTTGAACCCCTTAAACCCCTTTGAACCCCTTAAACCCCTTGAAACCTTTGAAACCCTTGAAACCCATGAAACTTTTGAACCCCTTGAACCCCTTAAACCCTTTGAAACCTTTGAAACCCATGAAACCTTTGAACCCCTTGAAACCTTTGAAACCCATGAAACCTTTGAAACCCTTGAAACCCATGAAACTTTTGAACCCCTTGAACCCCTTAAACCCTTTGAAACCCGTGAAACCTATGAAACCTTTGAACCCCTTAAACCCCTTGAAACATTTGAAACCTTTGAAACACTTGAAACCTATGAAACCTTTGAAACCTTTGAAACCTTTGAAACCTTTGAACCCCTTAAACCCCTTTGAACCCCTTAAACCCCTTGAAACATTTGAAACCTTTGAAACACTTGAAACCTATGAAACCTTTGAAACCTTTGAACCCCTTGAAACCTTTGAAACCCTTGAAACCTATGAACCCTTTGAAACCCTTGACAAACCCCTTGAAACCGTTGAAACCATTGAAACCCTTGAACCCTTTGAAACTCTTGAACTCCTTGAACCCCTTGAAATCCTGCAACTCCTTGAAACCCTTTGAACCCCTTTAACTCCTTGAAAGCTTTCAAACCCTTGAAACCTTTGAAACCGGAAGCTTCGTCGTAGCAAATCAAATAAGACCTTCCGAGAGATGCTACAACACTCAAGCAAGCGCTGATATGAACATGGCGTTTACATTTTCGAAAACGTAGTGTTATCACTGTTAACATGCCATGTTCAAAGACGTTTTTCTCGAAACGTAGCTATTGCAATTTCATAAAACTTTCACATATTGTACAATTCGACGTGCTTTACATCTCTAGCAAAAAAAAAGGTAGGGTTCCGTGGGGTCAGAAAAGTTACAATAATATAGCTATGAAGCGTCATAGCGTAAAAGTAGAAACGCGATAAATAGGCATCATTGCAAACGTCTTACCAAGATAGTGTAATTACACTAACGGTTAATGTAAATAACACACGGCTCCGAAGGTTCAATAAGATCAGCCCACCCATCCCACCCTAATCCTTTTGTCTATTCACGTTATAGTTGTTTAAATATATGTTTGTTAATTAACTTTTTGGATGATCGCAAGATTGTCTGTTGTACCTATTTCTATAGGTTTGAATTCCAACAGCGTGGTACTGTTCATTTACACTTGTTAGTTTGGCTAAAAAATATTTCAATGATTCGACACCCATTGATAAGAGCAGATATTCCATGGGAAAATGCAGACAGAGCTTTTCTCGTCAACAAACTACAACCTTCTGACAAGACATGGCTACGTGAAAACAACAGTCCAACAACAATTACGGAACATGATGATAACTGCAAAACACTTAACTTGTACTATCCAACTGAAGCTTTTGCATTGAATTTGAGAGGGTACATAATGACAGTTCTTCCAACGTTAAAATGCGGGATGGATTTCCAAGTTAGTGATGGAAGGTCAATGAACTTACGCTATGTAACATCCTATGTTTCCAAATGGCATGACGCTTACTCCAACGAGGCATTATACCTACCCATGTTCTTCCATACCAAGCTGCATACCGACATCTTGTGGAACTCAAACCATGCGAACCAGAGATGTGGCTGTACATGTCACCTCTCAAATTTTCATGGTCGAGCAGCAGAACGAAGGAATTTTTGACACCAAGAAGTGAAAATGTGGCAGAAAATAAAACCCATCAAAAATATGTCCAAAGACCACGTACAATGGAATCTCTATCTTTCATTCAATGGCTCAGAGAAGTTGACCATAATGGCACCAATCCTAAATGTTACAGTCAAGGTAACACTCTCGTGTCTGTTAGCCTAATTTCTCCATTCAACGATGAGCATTATTTCCAAGAGCTTTTAATGAATTTCCCACATCGCTCTATTAATCAATTCCAACACCAACGTTTCAGTGATCTTCCTATCCAGATTCGTTATTTCGCATCTGCTTTGTCCACGATGCCAACACTTTGGGAAAATAATCAAGCGATTAAAATGCGATTTCAAAGACACGGCAACAAAGAATTTTATGTAGACACTGTAATGTCTCACATTTCTAGTTTACGTGACACATTGTACTTGTGGAAAATTCAAGTTCTTTCTACTCAACAACTTTGTAGTGCTAGTGCAGGTTCACAAGATCAAACGTGGCCTTTAGATCATGTCCAGAATGGTATCCATGAACAAATCATGAATTTTTTACAACAACGAGAACAACATTACGAACGCGATTTAAGTTACTATAATTTGTCAGACGATGAGATGGATGAAGAACATGAACCGTTACAACTCTCCGAGCCAACATTTAGCACTTCGCAAAACTCTTGGACAAAATTCACCTTGATCACTGGAGAAGCCGGTTCAGGCAAATCGCAAGTTGTATGTGCAACAATACAAAAAGCTGTCCGTGAAAACCGTAGAGTGCTCGTGGCTTGCCCCACAGGAAATCTAGCTGCTGATTATCGCCATAAATTTAATTCGACAAATGTTGTTTGTGAGACAATTCACAGCGCCTTTAAATTTCCATTTGATGCCAGTGAATCCCCAAAAGTTAATTGGAATATTTCCCAATTTGATCTTGTCATTCTTGATGAGTTGTCTATGGTTTCACAAAGAATTGCCAGACATGTGTTTCGCACAATCAATGAAGTAACTGTTAGACCAGTTGTCCTTGTCACTGGAGACCCTCAACAGATACAGCCAATTGAAACTGTTGATAACAAAATTACCGAAGTAAACAATATTTTCCAAGAGAAAGACTTCTTCAAACTTGTTTATCACTATTCATTGAAAAAACAGTACCGAGTTCTTGACATTGAGTATGAAAAATTTTTAAGACACATTCGTTATTGGCAACCTTCTCAGCAACTTCTTGACAAGATTCAGGAAAACAAAGTCATATGTGAAGATAGATTGCCATCGGACGAAATGATACATGACTTGGTCATAGAACATGCAGATGCCACGTTTCTTACGTTCACCAGACATGCTACCACAAGAATCAATAACATAATTATTTCCTCACTTTTTGCAAATGCCACTTGCACTAGCTACAATTCAGGTTGACTATGAAATGAGCCCAATATCGATTTACAAGGATATGCGCGTGATAATCACGCAAAATAGAAACAAAGATTTAAACATTGTCAATGGACAACTAGCCACTGTACACTGTGTCCAAAACGCATCTGTTTTTCTTGAAACTCCGTGATGGTACAATTGTAAATACTTACCCTGTCACTTACGTCGACAAGGAAAATAAGCGCTGTACTTGCTATCCCTTTACTCCATCCTATGCTCTCACAATTGCCAAGGCCATAGGACAAACATTATCGAAAGTCATTCTCTGGCTTGACATACTCCACATTCCCCGTGGATTTGCTTATGTTGCATTGTCAAGAATAAGACACCGTGACGACCTAATTTTGTTAACTAGGATTGTTAAAGAACAGTGTTTACCCGTCTACAACACATAGATTCAATTAAAAACACTGGCACAAGGTCGAAAATAATTTTTAAAAAAACCCGGTCCTACTAATCACTGCCCGAGACTGCCTGACACTGCCCAAGACTGGCCGGGAGTAAGAAATGACCGCCCGAAACTGCCCGGGAGTAAAAAATGACTGTCTGAGACGGTATATTACTGCCAGAGACGGTATACATCTATATTAGAGGCCTTATATAATAAAGAATAGATACACATTTACGGCACGCCGCAAACTGCAGTTCGAAATCAGCAGTTAGCCATTAGAAGTTAGGACAATTTGTATGTTAAGACTGAAAGCTTCCGTTTGTGATTTGCCTTATATATATATATATATAGTGAATAAATACGAGTTTTTCCCCTTCAATTTATACTGTATAAGCCCAAGAGCGAAGCTCATGTCTCCCACAGCGCCATTGAAATGTTAATCGCAATGATTAATGTACTTGTTTTTCTATTTTTGAAACCCGAGTGCTATTTTTTAAACCCGTGCTGAAATAGTGCCTTTTTCAGAGTATGCTAGACCAGAAAACCGAGGTTTATTTCAACGCTTCGTAACATCAGCCCAACGATGTTATATAATCAATAAAATTCGGCAAGTTCTAATGCACTTCCGCGTGCTGGCGTTCTGACTTTCGCTTTCATTATTTTGACACCATGTATAACTGAACTATCGAACTGGTGGAAATACCAGTCATTAGTGTTAATGAGGGTGGGCGGTGCATGCATGCGGTATACGTGGGTTAATGCGCCATATACCAAGTCACGAGTGACGTCACACAAATAGGCTAATAGTTAATACATAGCGTATACAGGTTGTTCCCTGGGTGTCAGTCGCATACTTTTAATTTAAGCAGTTTAACCAAGGCTTATGTCCCTGTTTTTATATTAGTCCTTTTTTGGAATGTTGGCTTTTTTGGATATTAAATTTGTTTATGGATCTTTGGATTATTTGGATCGTTTGGATCATTTGGTTTTTTGGATCGTTTGGATCATTTAAATATTTTTTATTTCAATTTTTTTGGTGCGTTTGGATCATTTCTATATCTTTTATTTCTATTTTTTTGGTTCATTTGGATCGTTTGGATCATTTGCTTTTTTGGATCATTTAAATATTTTTTATTTCTATTTTTTTGGTTCATTTGGATCGTTTGGTTCATTTGCTCTTTTGGATCGTTTGCTCTTTTGGATCGTTTGGATTATTTTGATATTTTGATTGTTTTTGTTTTTCTTGGATCATTTAAATCGTTTGGATCGTTTGGATCATTTGAATAAATTAAATTTGTTTTCTTTTTGGATCATTTGGATAATTTACATTTTCATTGGTCAATTCAGGTCATTGGCTTGACAACAAAAACCGTGGTTGGTTGATGTTTTTATTAGAGACATGAAGCAGATTGATTTTGGTTTGACAAACAGATAACATTTAAACTTCAAACGATATATATCATAATATATGAAACGGCCTTTAAATGTGTGGTGAAGTTATAAGTAACGCAATCTGTAAATATAGACATGTTATTCTATTAGAAATACAAAGCGCGTGGCTTTCACCAATCATGAGTGTCTTTTGTCACAATTTTTTTATAAGTTTGAGTGTAGTTAATGGGAACCACAAAGAAGTTTTAGTCATGTAATGATGTATTGTTGACGAATGAGGGAGAGATTAGAAGGGAATTTGAATAAAAAGCGCAATTAGCCTCCGGCTATGTTGCGTATGGACAGGCGGATAGTCATTGTCCTTAGGGGTAGTTGTGGGATTATGTAGGCATATTAGTAAATTGTTGGATGTAAGTAAAAGTCGAAGTTTATAAGTAATGTATTTTGTGTTGATGCATGTCAACTATTTTGTGTCAATGCAGGCTTAAATATGCCTTCATCATTTGATATGTTTGCGTACAAGCTGTTGACATAGTAATAAGTATTTAATAAATCAGTAGGTGAGTTGTTATTTAGGGAGAATGTTCGTTTGAGAATGTCAGTAGTGTCTTGGATGTAGGAGGGTATGTGGGGGATGAGTGAGTAAAATACGGTGGCCGATAAAGGTCATTCACCCGCAAAACTAAAATTCACGCCAACAAAACTAAAATTCACGCCAACAAAACCAAAATTCACGCAAACGAAAATTCAATTCACGCCACAATGAAACCGCTGACTGATCGCGGTCTCTTCGACGTTATTCACGCACAAAGTCAAAATTCACACCAACAAAATCCAAATTCACCCCAATGAAATGAAAATTCACGCCAACAAAAACTCAATTCACGCCACAATAAAACCGCTGACTGATCGCGGTCTCCAGCCGCTGCCTCTTTTGACCGCCATTTTTTAGCTACCTAGCTTGTATTGACTGTTTTGTTTCTTCAAGTCATGAAACATGGGGTTTTGCTCAAGATGTTCTGCAGAGTTAATGGCATCATACAAGTTTTGCCCAGTGTGTGGCTCAAATCAAAGTGGATCAAGTAAGGATTCCAGCACGGCAAGTAAGTCCTCGAGTATAAAGTCAACACAAGCTCTTAAGTCTAAAAGCTTAGGATACCAGAAGTATCAAGAGATGAAGAAGGAGAAACGGGCAACATATTTTAGATGTGACAAAAAAAGTAAGAAGGCAAATGATGAAAACATGGAGGAAGAAGTAACGGTCAATGTAGGTGTCATGAAATTTGATGGATTGGAAATGAAAGCACAAAGGGGGAAAACCTTTAATATACCATTCAAAGTTAAAAAGGCTTGCACAAAGGAAGAGTTGATGGCAGCTGCCTACACTAAATCAAGAGTTCACAACAAGGCAGATACAAAAACTATAGAACATTATGAACTCTTGTATCCAGATGCAACAGTTGTGGACAAACTTCAAGAATCGGATGTAACCATTTATACTTCATAAGTATAAGAAAGAGTATGGGAAAGCCTACAGCAGAATTACGTTCTATCTCTGCTTGCAATCAGAATTACAAAGGTATAAACTTTCCTTGTTGAAAGAAGTGGTTTTGTCAAGTGACAGCGAAAGTGAGGGAAATCAACACAAGAAAAAAAACCCTGAGCCAACTGGTCTTGAACCATCTACGAGTAACTCCTTGCAAACCACTAACGACGAGCCACTAAAGATTGCCACTCCTTGTGACACTGAGCAAATTGAAACTGATGCAACCCTTGCATTAGCATTGCAAATGGAAAATGTGGACAACACTTATGCTTCACTTTTTACTGTTAATGATGTCAGCGAGGAACTAGCTGCCAACAAGGAACATGTTCCTGATGAAGAAATTCAAACCTCTATTGCCCAGAAAGAAGATGACCATGGTCAAACATGCCCCACTATTGAAGGTGTTTTGACAGAACTATCAGAGCAAATTGATCACAGTAATATTACAAAATTTAATGTTGTTGGTACCAACATTTTTGAAAGTGCTAAACGGGCTCTTAACCGTAAAAAATTTGACCCATGCCACAAAACATCAGTAAAGTTCATGGATGACATAGGGTCATCAGAGGGGGCAGTAGATTTGGGAGGGCCAAAACCTTGAATTTTTTACTTTGTTATTACAAAATTTATTGTTTGAGTCTCCACTGTGTTTTGGCAACACACATTCTAGGTTTTTGTCATTGAGCCAAAAATCATTAGAGGAAGAGGAGTATAAATTTGCTGGTGAGATTGTTGCACTTTGATTAGTTCATGGAGGGCCAGCCCCTCGCTGTTTATCATCATTAGTTTTTCAGGCATTGGTTAGTGGACCCCACAGGGTAACCCCAACAGTAGCTGATATGGAAGGTATACATGACATAACTAAAGATGTAGTACTTTCCCTTAATGATGTCCAGCCAGAGGAGGCAAACCAATTTATTGAAGACAATGAAAGATTGTCAACCATTATAGATCTTGCAGGGGCATGGAAACCAATAAGAAACAAAGAAGATACGATAAGCATTATCCATAGTTTAATAAAGTGGTTCCTTTTAGGTAGAAACCAGTGTTCTCTGCAACAATTTCAAAAAGGCCTTGAAATATTAGGAGTGTTGGATAAGATGAAGCAATACCCTAGCTTGTTTAAATCACTGATGTGTTATTCCCCAAGTACTCTCACTGTTGAGTGCTTGGAAGCTAAGCTAAGCTATGAAAGAAGCCCAAAGGGTTCTAATGCATTTCAGGTGGAAAATGTAATTTTGGGATACTGGGCTGACCTGCTGCAAGATACTGAAGACAGGGAAAGCCAACTTAAACTCAAAGATATTCTTATGTTTGCCATTGGGTGCTTTGAATTCCCACCACTGGGCCTGGAAATTACCATCAGTTTTTTTGCACAATGATCAAGAATGCAGATTTCCCAAAGCCAACACCTGCTCTTGTGTGCTCAGACTACCAGTTGTTCATTCCACATATGCTTCATTCAAAGATGATATGACATTTGCTATATTAAATACCAAAGGATTTGGATATGCTTGATAATTGCATATAATATGAACAGTTAACATTTATTATGTGAGAATGTGGGCCAAGTTGTTCTAAAGGTGATTAGCACTAATCTTAGGTTAAAATCTAAGTGGTTGTCCTATTTCAGTGGCAGTATCACTGATCTCTGTATAGACTGAGGTCACTGGGCAGTATCCTGTTCCTTTATTTTAGATTTTATGGGAAATTCTTTTTGAATTTGTAAGATGTCTAAAATAAAACTCCAACTTATATTTGTATAATACAAGTCACTATTGTATTTGCAGGAATTACATACAGTACTATACTATAATTATGCTAATTTCCCTATGAACAACTGAGCCCTGGAGTTTATAAAAATTATTAAGGTTCATGACAACAGTTCAGTTTTTGTTACATTTTGATTCTGTCAATAAATTATGTTAATCTTTCTTAACTGTGTGTAGTTACTACTGTTCCTGTACTGTATTTTGACAAAAATTCACTTATTTAATTACCTTTGCTCAGCTATTTGTTTTAAAATTGTGTACATATTTAGAGCACTTTTCCAATCAGAAGGTTTTTCTAAGCCTTCTGATGTACAAACATACTCAAAGTAGTTTTGGAAGTCATTAGGCTCATCTTCAACAGCAACATGCTGTTTTATTTCTTGAATTTTATCAGCATCAACATGTTGTTTCTGATCTTCACTGTTATGTCTCTCTGGTAAGTAATACAGTTCATCTGGTCGCCCTGGAACTGTCTCGTGTCTTGATGATCGAATATAATGGTTGTTCCACAGAGTCTTTGTGTAATCGAGATCCTTCTGTAGAATATCACAAAAACAAAAACAAATACACTCCTTGTGAAGAATGTTTCCAGATTCAAATCGTCCACTGTCCACAAGATCTTTGAACAGGTTTATCCACCAGGATGATCTACTTTTTCTGAAACATGACCACCATGCCTCAATACGTTGATTTCGCTTTGACTCACCATACCTACAAATAATAATAGTGATGATAACAAGACTTTTATTTCATCACGGTAAAGTAACCACATGATTGACAGTATGGCTCATCAATTTGTGTGCCCCAACAACTTAAATATAATTTAGTCAGTGATGCTATCTTAATGTTCTAAGACTAGCTAGTCGAGGAATATGCTTTTGTATGAAATAAGTATTGCACATGAAAATGGCTCTACATTATGGTTTAATCCTAATACTGTAATTCTTTAATACTGGTATGAAAGAATCCTTGTTTAATAGTCTATGACAGTAAAGGAATATAGTTTGTCTACAGAGGTTTCTAATTTTCAAACCATGTGCTTTACTGCTATATTTGTTGTTTTATTCTTTGGTCATTCTACTATTGAGCACTCTTCAATCTACTACAAACGTAATCCATTTGATTTCATCAAGGATAGTGGAGAGTGGACGTCCACCTAACCGAATACTGGAAACTGCATTCCTCCAGGGAAAAAATCAGTGATATAACTTAAATATACAATACAGTAAATATCTGGATAAAAGTTTAAAGCAAACTTACTGATTACTGAAGTTTAAAAGGATTGTAGGGTGGGCTGCTGATGGTGAAACCCAAGCCTAGCTAAGGGGGTATTTTTCTGATATACCTAGAAAAATTGTGAAAATGTACTGTAAGGTCTTTTGAAATGCCATTTTCTGAATTATGACTACTTGTACCTAGGCCAAAATATGTATCTGTCTTTAATAAAGCTTTCCAATAGTCATGATAACCCCTCTATGGTTATACTGTATATTTTAATTGGAATATGCCCAACCATGCCATGAACACAATTATAAAGTATAATTTAAAACTAAGTTCACTATTTAAAAAGGATAATACTAATTATTAATAGGATTGGACAAATGCTTGCCTTACTGATAATGGTTTTGCATAATATAGGTATTAATTAATTTTTCATGTTAAAGTGAATTTTTGAATTATTGTTATGTATTAGGCATTTTTCATTATTAATTTCAAGAATTATTTGGTAGCTGAATATCTATGAAATATTTCATTGGTAAAATGTATATGCTTATTAATTTAATTTATATTAAATTTTTCTTCAAATCTCATACCTGTGAGCTTTCTCACCAGCATATTCATCAATAGCATCTGTACGAAAATAGCATTGAGCAGCTGCAACATTGCCATTTTCAGTCCCACAGTCACTTTGCACTATGAGAGGACAACCTTCATTTTCTACAACACAATCCAAGTAGAAACCAAGAACTACAGATGGATCATTGTTTGATCTTGCAACGTTCAACCATAACACCTTTCGACTGAATCCATCCACACACCCATGGATTGGGAATCCAAAATCCTTCAACTTGTCATACCCATCGATGTGCCAAGTGTGATTGGGACCAAGGCTTGAATATACTCTACGTCTTAACTTTCTTCTTTTCCGTAGTTCGCACCCATCAGGATCAATTTCCTTCACTAATAATTGCACAAGATCTCTAGGAACGGTTAGGCCATGTCTGATTCTTAGGGAGTTCCATATAGATCGATACCCGAATAAACACCCTGGACCATCTATCTCTGTTCTTATAGCTTCTTTAATGTGGTTAATATCAATCATCTCCTTACTTCTTTTTCCAAGATTAAACAGTTGCAAACGACGCTTCAGAGTAGAAAGTGACATATTAATGTTATGAAACTTTGACATGAATTGCAAAATGCATGAATAAGTGTATCTACCGTAAAAATACATTTCAATAATTTCCCTCTCAGTCAGTGCCTCGTGTTGATCACTTACAACCACACCTCTTCCACATTCTGGACAAAAGTTAAAAAAAAATTCTAAAGCTTGTCCACACTGATGGCAATGGCGATTGTCTGACATATCGTCTAGACGTACTTTCACTGCTTGAACTCCCAAAACCGCAATACCACAACATATTTATATAACAAGGAAGGCACCCTCTGGAAATGACATTGAAACCATGTGAGCCAACAATAGAATCAGTCAGCGGTTTTATTGTGGCGTGCGTTACGTGAATTGAGTTTTTGTTGGCGTGAATTTTCATTTCGTTGGGGTGAATTGGGATTTTGTTGGTGTGAATTTTGACTTTGTGCGTGAATAACGTCGAAGAGTATGGTTGCCGGATTGTTGCAATATTCAATAAACCAGATATATATTCAATAAACTTCGTATATATTCAATGAAAACGAATATATATTCAATAAACCAAATATATATTCAATAAACCAAATATATATTCAATAAACCAAATATATATTCAATGAAAACGAATATATATTCAATAAAGTATGATAGTTCAACATGTCAGCGGAATCAAACTTGGTGCGGGTAGGTACTTCATGTTAGGGTACATATAGTGGTTATATATATTATATAATATTATACGCTTATGACATATAGTGGTTAAACATATTCTTATATGCAGCGGACACCCGCTGCTTCCAGAGCCCCTGTGGTATATATATATATACCAATAAGTGTTTGTAACAAAAATTAGGCGTAAGGTTCTAGAGCGCTCAATACCATTATAGGTAGAGCGAAATATATATATATACCCTTTTAAAAATGGGCGTGGACACTTGATATATAACAAAATATAATAATATATATACATATATTGTATTGTATTGTGTTGTGTTGTGTTGTGTTGTGTTGTGTTGTGTTGTGTTGTGTTGTGTTGTGTTGTGTTGTGTTGTATATATATATACGATATGTAAAGCAGATAAAGCATATAAAGCAGGTAAAGCATATAAAGCATATAAAGCATATAAAAGCATATAAAGCAGATAAAGCATATAAAGCAGATAAAGTATATAAAGCAGATAAAGTATATAAAGCATATAAAAGCATATAAAGCATATATAAAGTATATAAAGCATGGAAAGAATAAGGTATAAGTATGTAACAACTATATGTAAGTATATATTAAACATATAAGAATATGTTTAACCACTATATGTCATAAGCGTATAATATTTAACAGTTATACCATGAGCTCGAGTCGTATATGAGCTCATAGCCAACGAGGCGCTTCGCCGAGTTGGCTATTAGTTCGTATACGACGAGAGCGAATAGTATAACTGTTTTATTATATAGCCAAGCATTGTACAAGAGACAAAATTACAGCGAAATGTTGGAAACGACAAACTTCCGGCATAGGCAACTAATACTTCCGCCATGCGTAATGATGCATTCACACAGAGTTTCTCGCTGAGCTGTTCGGCAAACAGCTTTGAAATGTTGCATAAATGTTGCTCGAGAGGCAAAAAATGAGTTAAGCAGATCAAGAAAAAAGATTAAAAGGTACCTTTATGAAGTCAAAAGGTGGGTCAGTTGTTTATATTAGCGTTGCTGTCGTAAAAAAGGTTTTGATTTCATGCAAAAATGAAACTGAAACACCTTCGGCAGTGAAACTAAATTACTTAGTTGGTTGTTTTTGAAAAAGAACATGCTTTTTACTACTCCAAATGCTTATCTAAATAAAAAAGTCTCTTTACTGGTGATCTCCTACGAAATGTGTGTTGTAAGCTTGATTTTAACCGTGAGTTTCTTTGTTTGGCAACAAATTAATATCAACCCGCTAACTTAGTCGTGTTTCTGAAGTAAAAAGACGTAATATTTAGGTGAATTTTACCATTTGACATGCTAAATTGTGTATTTTTTAATGTATTTTTACACAATGTTGTTTTTTTATACATTGGTTTGAGGGTGTTGATGTTTTTCTGTATAAAAATCCGTCAATTTCAACTCTTTTCAGCGGTTTAAAAAAACATGCCGCCATCTTGTTTTTCCTCTACTAGCAGGATATGAGCTGATAGCCTAGTAGTAGGGAACCAATCAGATTACGCAAAAGCTCATATCCGATAGCATGCTATATAATAATATATAATATATATAACCACTATATGTACCCTAACATGAAGTACCTACCCGCACCAAGTTTGATTCCGCTGAATATTCATACTTTATTGAATATATATTCGTTTTCATTGAATATATATTTGGTTTATTGAATATATATTTGCTTTATTGAATATATATTTGGTTTATTGAATATATATTTGGTTTATTGAATATATATTCGTTTTCATTGAATATATACGAAGTTTATTGAATATATATCTGGTTTATTGAATATAAATTCGTTTTCATTGAATATATATTTGGTTTATTGAATATTGCAACAATCCGGCAACTATAGAAGAGACCGCGATCAGTCAGCGGTTTCATTGTGGCGTGAATTGAATTTTCGTTTGCGTGAATTTTGGTTTTGTTGTGAATTTTAGTTTTGTTGGCGTGAATTTTAGTTTTGCGGGTGAATGACCCTTATCGGCCACCGTAGTAAAAGGCTATACACATGGAAAAATAAAAGCTTGTAATCAACTGGCATAAGAATTTGCTCTCTTTGACTATAAGCTTTACACGTGGCGTTTAGGAATGTCGCTGTCAGTCACAGTATCTGGACATGATCTGGAGGACAACTTCAAAGTTCCGACCACTGAGGTTCCGACGTTCAACAGAGCAAATAATGAATGAAAATTCTATAGTTTATAAGCATTTCTCCTCCACCAAGGGAATAATTGCAAGTGGTCTATTGTCCATTCCGGAAAAGACTGATGCGAGCGTAGCGATGGTATTAAATACTTCACAATCTTATGTTCACAACCTCTTGATGATCCTTTGGCAAAATTAAAACACCTTTTGGCAAAAAATGTAGACTAAAATTTAGATTATTCATTCATTTCATTGCCTGCTTTGCGTGCTATATGGTAAATTAATATTTCCGCTAGTATGCAAGCAACAGAAACACGATATCACAGACGATATTACATGTGATTAATGCCAGTGCTGAATGATGATTGACATGACACAGCAGAGCAAGCAAACACGGCAAAGATGGCGGCATCCACGACTTATTGTCTGTGGTTTGTATGTCTCTTAACGTTAAACTTACAGTATTTACCGATGTGTGCTGGTGTAATGGAAAAGTCATGGTTAAATTTTATCAAGTTATGTATTGTCAATTTTGAAAAAGGGCAAAGTGAAATACAAATCAGATTCAATCAAGAAGGCAGTCTTTATTCGTCCAATGTAATAAACGAGGTCATACCTTCAGTCATTTTGTGGAATCCCCTTGCTCATCTAAACAATGCTAGGCAACTAAAATGCCCCAAATGTCATTCTTCATTGAGGCATTGGAAGTGGAAAGATGGATGCACGGACAGGGATCTTCCAAGGAACCTATTTTGTATTCAAAAACGCGTTCTTCTGGTCTCATCTGTTTACTTATGTGAAAGGAATCACCAAATTGTTTCTCATGACCCACCAATTCTTAATGAAGTAAGGAAACATGGTCAAATTCCTTTCGTGTTGTTTCATAAATCTGGCGTGACGAAAGACCTCTTTGATTATATATCCATAACGATCCAGACTGGGATAAATATAGCAGATGTTGAACATATGCTAATAAACTTACATTTCTCAAATAACTTCAATAAGCTGCATACTACCCTGGCATCAAATCGCATTTGCAACATTAATGACCCAAACAATGTTATTTCTGCTACAGAGCCTCCATTGTATACAATCGGGAAAGACTTCATTGGACAAAAGCTCATATCAAAAGTGTTTACCCGTGCATTTTTTGAAACAGAAAATATGTATACGCAATATATGGCCCAAAAACATGGTAGTTGGATATCCTTTGATCATACCTTTAAAGTAGCAGCAAACATTGGTTACTGGGAACATGGAATATGGAGAAAATTATATGACTGTCTTTTTATTGTCATGAGTGAAAACAGTGATATTCTTGGATGGCAACTCACCAAAGGAACAGCAATAACTAATGTTGATCGGTTGCTAAATGGTATAAATCAACGACTTATAAAATACAAAGAAAATGGAGGCACATTTGATGGAATTATTGTTGATAACTGTTGTACATTAAAAAACAAACTAAAAGACTTATTTGGCCCCAATGTATTAATAAAGTTGGATCTATTTCATGGAATACAGAGGATTGTAAAGAAAATTCCAAAGCAGGGTGGTAATGCAATGATTAAACGACTGCGTAAACAATTAATAAAGGACCTACGACTATGTTTTCGAAAGCCATGTGATGTTGGTGACAAAAGGAAAGAAGCTACACCATCTGCCACTGTCATGGAAGACAATATTCAGCAATTCATATCTAAGTGGAAAGATGAAGAAGTTGAGAGCACTAAGATATTCCCCGAGCTAGCACATGTTGAAACGAAGAAATTACTGGTTCATATCAAGTTAGGATGTTTATCTAATATCCCACCTGGTATTGGAACTAACAGGAATGAACGTCTTCATCGCAAGATAAGAAAGTGGTTAACACGAGGCCGTATTGGTGTTTCTTTAGCTGTTGCACTGCTGACAACCATATTCTATATTCACATGGAGCAAAACAATAAAAATATTAAAGGAAGATCATCAAAGATTATTACTCCAGTAACTCAGTGGTATGACAATTTCTTAGCTAAAGGAGGTCAGCTTTCAAATGAAAAATTTGGAATAGGTGTAAACGTGGATTTAATGGCTAAAGAAACTCAACATGTGTTTGATGAAATGTCTCCTTTGTTAGACACTTCGCCCGAACAGGACAGCCCTGATGAAAGCTTGCATTCTGACAATGATGATAGCGAAACAATTGGAAAAGAAGAATGTATACATCTGACAAATAGAGCCAGAGTAATGGCCAGTATAGCTGCTGACACATTCCATAAAGCTCAAGCACCTATTACTGCCGACAAAAATGTGTGGATCTTTTCACCTTCTGTCTTGCTGCTTTTTTCAAACCCAAATTTCGATGGCCAGTGCAAGGAAATGACAAGTGAGGAGTGTGTTGATGGTATTCTCAAATGTTATGGATTTACAAGAAAGAAAGTAGCAGGAAATGGTGATTGTTGTTTTTTAGCAGTTGCTGATGGAATAGAAACTTTTCTTGAGGAAAGAAGTCAGCACAATCTTTGTACCTACTTCAATTCACTTGGTTTTTATAAAGGGCAAAACATGTCTGAAAGAGTAACTCTTCTTCGATCTCTCGTTGTTAGGGAATTTCTTGGTGAAAACAGTGATGAATATCTAATGTTTCTTGTGAATTCAGACCAAGATTGTTATGAAGAAATGGCCAATCATTTTCTTGAGGAAGGTTTTTTTGATTGTGAACTGGGCAATGGTGTTCTGCTGGCACTGGCAAATGTATTGAGATGCTCCATTGTATCTTTTACATCCATAGCTAATTATCCAGTCATACCCCTTGTTCCACGACATGAAATATTATCTTCCGTCCCTCTCTATGTTGCATTCACACACTTTGGAAAGGGACACTATGATGCAGTTCTGTACTTGCCTGAGGATGCTACCAATGATGATGGTGATCTGGCAGAAGTTAATCAAGTGCACAAGTGCAGTTGTGGGAGAGGTGATGCAAAGGACAAATCAAAACAATTTTGTAATGCTTATGGTTCCAGATGCAAATGTTTCCAAAGTTTAAAAAGCTGTGGTGATATGTGCAAATGTGTTAACTGTGGTAACCCTTATGGTAGCAATAACAAACCTCTGCAATCCAAACTAACAAGGAAAAGGAAACGGCACCACAACACACCAGAGTCTTCTCTCGACTTTTTACAAGTGAAAGCTGAGCCTCCTGCACCAGTAAAATGGACTGACTATGATAACTACCTGCTTCAACAGGTTGCAAATATTGTTGTCAATATTGATGAAGACTGTGAACCAGATTATGAAAGGGTACTTCATCTTTTTAGAGAGCTTTCTTCGACCACTGACACTTCTTGGCCTTCTATCCGGGATATTAAAGTTAAGGTAGATTTATTTCTAAGAGACCGAGCTGTTTTTCGAATAATGCTCAAACAACAACTTAATATAAATTGGTCATAACTATTGCAATATATTTTGTACTAATTTACTGTTATAGTAAGTTCAACTTATTTTCTAATTCTAGATAGAGCTGTGCCCGATTAATCAATTAATTGACTCTTTTTCAGCAATCGATTAATCGTTAACAATAATCAATAGAAGTCAACAGCATGATACTAAAATTAGTTTTTCTTAAAAAGTTGTGGAAATATGAGATGGCATTGACATTTACCCTGTTAAAAACAGCTATATTGCGTATCAAATGTTGAACGCGACTTGTGTTGATTTTTAAATACGATTAATCGATTATTAATCGATTGTTGCCAACGATTAATCGATTACAAATATGGACCAATGGGCACAGCTCTAATTCTAGATTGATAAAGTCGATTTTCAATTATTAATTTAGTTATACTGTCAGTGTTGGTACTGTAAATGTGGCACCATAACATTGCACATCAAACTGCACAATTTGTAGGAACATAAGAATGCAAAAACTTTACATTTCATTGCACCTAATAACTCTATAATAATGTATCAATAAAATATTTTATTAGCTGCAATAGGCTCTGTTGTCGTTTATTAAAAGTTAAGAGTACTCAGTATACAACTTGACTGGTGCAAAAGGACATCTTGGTCAAGATACTATAATGTCATCAGGAGATAAAAAAAGGTCTTCATTAATTGTCAGAAGTTATGAGCAAGAATATAATATACCATTACCGCATGACTACATGTATGAATAATTTATTGAAACATTTGAATACAATTTTAAAAATTATTTAAAAAAAAAACAAAGAAAAAAATTAATAAAAAAGGGTTGAAGTATGTAATACCAGTACAAAAGAGGTTTAGCCTGTTTGGAATCAAGTATTACTGTTATTTAAAGTAGAAAAAGAAGCGGCATGTTGTTTATCAATGTTGCCTCAAGACCTTTCAGAAGGAAATATATTAACTTGACCTACAATCTTTCAGCCCAACATTTTTTGTCGGTGGCAACTTTTTAATTAATAGTTTTTAATTAATACTTTTACCCTTTTACATGTAATGAATGATGAACAGAATCTCTGACTGTGCAACTATAATAAAAACCCATTTATTCCTCTTTATTGACTAACAACTATAACAGATATTTTTAAAACAGGAAAATAACACACCGTATTAACTAATTACTCAGTAGTTCTCACTGGCTAGTGTTAAAGTATATTATTTTTAAAGTACATAAAATAGTTGATTTCTTGCATGGTAGATCTCACACTGGTGGTACAGAGTATATATTTCTAAACATGGACTACTTGATTATTCAGTAGTTCTCACTAGTTTTATAAACAAGAATGTTTCTACTAAATCATTGTGCATATAACTAAAGTATGAATATTTATATACAGTACTACTCCGCATTTTCGGTTTGGCTTTGCTGCAACTCATATTCTTCTCTTTGAGGATGATTTGCTTCCATGTAGGCCTTCTGGTCATCTGTGATATGACTGTCCTGGCTAAAATAACACTGATTATAGGCCTCTGGTGAAATGTGATACTTAGCCAGAGTGGTTTCTTCAACCACCTGAGGAAATGCTTTGTAAAAAAACACTCCTCTCCTCACTTTTGCTACAGTGCCAAGGGACTCTTGGGAAAGTGCTTGCATTGCCATTTCTACTTTTCCTGGATTGGGTCTATCAGCAGAAGAGATTGAATTGTAAATTCGTCTTTTGGAAGAAAAGGGACCAGGAACCTTTAGAATTTTCATCTTCAACTCAAACTCTGTAAGGCCGAGTACAACTTTGCATTGTGATCTAACTTGGATGCACTGAAAAAAAAATGTTGAAATCTTATGACTTTTTCAATGTTTATACAATGGCAATACTCAGATGTAGTATTGCTGTACAGTACTTTTACAAATGTTAAGCTATTTTTTGGTTTCATTTAGGGAGGGGGGTTGAACACCCCCATCCCCAGTTCCAATTAAATTGATACATGTAATTTTACTTGTCATTAGGAGAAGTTTTAATGTTTACATCTTTTATTTAATAGAAACAAACAGTGATATATTTTCCAACATTGTAAGTTTTTTTTCTTTTTTTCTTTATTTGTACTCGAAATGAAACATTGTCTGAAGAAACTGACATTCCATACTTGGTTTTCTGTTATGTTCAATTGCTTCAATACAGGTTTACACCGAGTATATAGGGCAAAACAGATTTTGTAGGTCATGCTCAGGATGAACACCTTTAAACCTTATATAGCCTTATTCCTTTACTCCTTACCTTTATTAGTATTAATATTATTGTTGTTGTTGTTAATATTATTATTGTTGTTGTTGTTGTTGTTAATATTATTATTATTACTGTTATCATTATTATTATTATTATTGCTATTACTGTATTATCATTAATATTACAGGCTATTAATATTACGGCACTATTACTATTTAGTATTATTATACTATTACTTTTTACTATTATTATTATTTTTATTATTTTCATTATTATTATTATTATTATTGTTATTATTATTATTATTGTTATTATTATTATTATTGTTGCTGCTGCAGGATCAAGTGAGCCTGAAGTGAGTGAGCACGGCAGCAGACCTAAATAATGTAGTGGGGCCTTTTTAAATATTTATTTAGCACATTGCATTGTGGTCTCATTGATATAGACCCAAAATGCAGTGCGCAAACAACTAACCTCAGGCACGTACAAGCCAACTTGAGAAGTGACAGCGATCGGTTCTACCAGGTTCTACACTGTTTTAGTCTATTCTGTCTATTTTGCAATCCTGCACCTTAATGGTTTCTTCACACATTCTAGAGCACGTTCTTATTTATTAGATCTGTAATCAGTGCAAGGTCTGATTTGCGATAGTAACTTCTAGTTTTCTTTTATTCTTTTTATGTTGATTGCTGTAGGAAAACATGACGTCACTGTCGTTAATTAATTGACGCATTTTATTATCTTTATCTTTAGTAAATATATAAAAGTAGACAAAACTTACCAATTCAGATATAGCTCGCAACCGTTTTAAGAACTCGATCAAGCCAATGGCGAAACTCATCGTTTCGGCAGAAACACGGGATTCAATTGAACCAGCTTGACCATTTAGGACTTTAGAAATCCGATCGTAGAAAACGTGTAGATTGAGCGCGACTTTTAGGATGTTCCTCTGCACCTTGTTGTTGCACCCTGCGTTGTTCCGAGAACCGTTTTCCTGGCTTGGGATTGTCTGGTCGACATGCTTAATGTAAATGTCTTTCGCTTCGTTGCTTAACGTGTACCTTATATCAGTACCAGAATTGTGTCGGGTGTAAATGTCTTCAAATACACCGTTTGGATTCTGTAGCGAACCAAAGTCAGCTCGAAGACGCGTCAAGTTTTCTCCAACTTCAGTGAGTGACGCTTTCTGGCCCTCTGACTTGTAGAACAGGAGTATACGATCTGGGAAACCGTTTTTTTGCTGCGATTGCTTGTGGCCATATGTTTCCCAGGAACTCTTTTGCCGTGCATAACGCCAGAAATGCGCAACGAGCCTCGGAAACCCCCTTCCTCTTTCCTTTCGTGCCTTTTAACATGAACCAAGAATCGCCGTCATATAATTTGCACATTCGGCTCATCTCGAGGAGCCCTTTTCTCCCTTTGTTTGCAACGGTTTGTCGAAGAAATTCAGTTGCTTCGTCAATACAAAGCATTGGCACTACATCATTATTAGTAACAAAAAAGTTAAATAGGCCGTTCTCTGTTGGTTCATCGCTCCACATGACCTTGTTGACCTTTGCTTCGAGGTGCCCCGTTAACGGCAAACGGCAGCCATGGCGAGCGGCAGGAGATTTACCAATCCCAGAAGGTCCAATGATTATCGTGTGAAGATTTGCCTTTTCTTCAAATGGGTCGTTTTCGTATACTTTAATGGTAGAGTTGCCCAAAAGAGAACTCGTTGTTGTCATCATTACCATTAGTAAAATCTCCTTCGACGTTCGGTGACAAATGCTGTAGCAATCCAGCCACTGCACTATTTCTGAAGGGCAAATATCTGTCCAAGGAAACGAATTTGCCCCCAGCTCTCTTTCAATGTCATCTATACTATTAACAAAAGTTAACTCTTGATCGCCCTCTGCCATGCTTATAAAAGCTTGACAGGCTCAACCAAAATGGCAGCGACTCAAATGGTATCAGGTATTACCTTTTCCGGTTGCGCCCTGAATTTGGCGATTGACTTCTTTGCGCTTTGTGCTTTATGTTTCACGATGACAGATGTAAATCAGGTGTTATATTGAGTCTGTTCGTATTTTATCAGTGTCGTGTGTTCCCCACATGATTCTCTTTTTAATATATACTACCAGTATTAACCAATTAATCGAATCCCTCTTCCTCAAAATTCCTGAATTTTGCAAAGCTACACACTTACATCTGATTATATGTAACAACCGAAGCCGAAGAAACTCATGGGATGAAGACATTCGATGCGCAGCAAAGTGTCTACGCGGCAGTGCGCCATGGAGAGCATTAAATCAGTACTCAGTAGATTTGCACTCTTCAGAAAATTCAAGAGTATTTGTATTTCCCGACTAAGCTCTATTTCGCGGTCTACGCAGTTTGGCGGTGACAAAAGACACTGATGATTGGTGAAAGCCACGCGCTTTGTATTTCTAATAGAATAACATGTCTATATTTACAGATTGCGTTACTTATAACTTCACCACACATTTAAAGGCCGTTTCATATATTATGATATATATCGTTTGAAGTTTAAATGTTATCTGTTTGTCAAATCAAAATCAATCTGCTTCATGTCTCTAATAAAAACATCAACCAACCACGGTTTTTGTTGTCAAGCCAATGACCTGAATTGACCAATGAAAATGTAAATTATCCAAATGATCCAAAAAGAAAACAAATTTAATTTATTCAAATGATCCAAACGATTTAAATGATCCAAGAAAAACAAAAACAATCAAAATATCAAAATAATCCAAACGATCCAAAAGAGCAAACGATCCAAAAGAGCAAATGAACCAAACGATCCAAATGAACCAAAAAAATAGAAATAAAAAATATTTAAATGATCCAAACGATCCAAAAAAGCAAATGATCCAAACGATCCAAATGAACCAAAAAAATAGAAATAAAAGATATAGAAATGATCCAAACGCAACAAAAAAATTGAAATAAAAAATATTTAAATGATCCAAACGATCCAAAAAAGCGAATGATCCAAACGATTCAAATAATCCAAAGATCCATAAACAAATTTAATATCCAAAAAAGCCAACATTCCAAAAAAGAAGGACTAATATAAAAACAGGGACATAAGCCTTGGTTAAACTGCTTAAATTAAAAGTATGCGACTGACACCCAGGGAACAACCTGTATACGCTATGTATTAACTATTAGCCTATTTGTGTGACGTCACTCGTGACTTGGTATATGGCGCATTAACCTATACGTGTGTAAAGCAAGTGGTCGTAAAGCAGACAGCAAGTTTTAATAATAGCGAGGGTCTTTGGTGAAGGAAAATTTAGAGTTTAAAAATATATGCAGCTCAGCACATACACGTGTATATATTATACAGTGTGCCGTCTATTGGTTCGCCTCTTCCTTTCCATACGCCCCCATTTTTTGCGAAGTCCAATTTCGCAGACATCTGATACTTTCTCTTACTGAGTGCATATGGCTATCAGACTATTCCACGTTATTCGATAGTTTTGGTGTCAAAATAAAGAAAATAAAGAAAGAGAACGTCCGAAAGCCAGCACGCGGAAGTACATTAGAATTTCAATTTTGTCAGTGGTCATGGTCATGCCGAATTTCCAATTTATTAGTTAAATAGATGTTCAAGTTTCGTTTTTTATTGATTGTAACATCGTTCAGCTGATGTTTCGAAGGATTGAAATAAACCTCGGTTTTCGGGTCTGGCATACTCTGAAAAAGGCACTATTTCAGCACGGGTTTCAAAAATAGCACTCGGTTTCAAAAATAGAAAAACAAATACATTAATCATTGCCGACTGCGATTAACATTTCAATGGCGCTGTGGGAGACATGAGCTTCGGTCTTGCGCTATATATACATCGAAGGGAAAAAACTCGTATTTATTCACCATATATAAAAATACATAGATATATATATAAGGCAAATCACAAACGGAAGTTTTCAGTCTTAACATACAAATTGTCCTAACTTCCTAATGGCTAACTGCTGATTTTGAACTGCAGTTTGCGGTGTGCCGTAAATGTGGATCTATTCTTTATTATATAAGGCCTCTGATATAGATGTATACCGTCTCTGGCAGTAATATACCGTCTCAGGCAATCATATTTTATACTCCCGGGCAGTCTCGGGCGGTCATTTCTTACTCCCGGGCAGTCTCGGTCAGTCCCGGGCAGTCTCGGGCAGTAATTAGTAGGACCCAAAAAAAATTACAAATGGTGGGGGCAGGCAAATTAAAAAAGAAGATACCAACAAAAAAATGTAAAAAAATAACAAAACAATTAAAAAAGAAATATCGCACATTCACGGTGGAAAAATAAAAACATTAAAAAAGGACAAGTCCAAAATTATTTAAGAAAAAATATTTTCAAAATGGGGAAAAAATGATTAAAAAAATGCACATTTACAGTTAACCAATTTCAAAATTAACCCAAAAATCCCCCAACTTTCACTGCACCAGAAAAAAAAGAAAACTTAAACAGTATGATCGCATGGGTGAAATTAATTTTAGAAATATAAACGAAAAAATAATCAAAAAAGAATTACACACGCACGAGGAAAAACCTTAACAAAACCCAAAAAAGGGAATACACTTAGTGGCACAGGGTGAAAAAGGAGGTGTAGAACAAAAGATAAGGGTACTATTGTATGGGTAAAATTAATCTTAAAAATATAAAAGAAAGGGTAAACGGAAAAAATAATAAAAAACTAATTACAGATTGACGGGGAAAACGTTTAAAATAAGGGGGGGGAAACGTTTAAAATAAGGGGGGGAAACGTGGCACAGGGGGTTGATGCTCCATATACCAAGTCACGGGTGACGTCACAATTTGTTATTTATTATAACCACTTCACAGGTGACGTCACAGTTTTGTTATTATTATAATAAATTAACCCTTTTGGGTTGTGGTACATATTAATGACATGGATAATTGAAAGTAGTTATGTATGTTAGGCATAGGATATTCAAATCAATTTTCGTTTAGATCATTTAGATCGTTTAGATCATTTAGATCATATAGATCGTTTAGATCATTTAGATCGTTTAGATCATTTAGATCATATAGATCGTTTAGATTATTTAGATCATTTAGATCGTTTAGATCATTTAGATCATTTAGATCATATAGATCGTTTAGATCGTTTAGATCATTTAGATCGTTTAGATCGTTTAGATCATATAGATCATATAATTTAGATCGTTTAGATCGTTTAGATCATTTAGATCGTTTAGATCATTCACTAGTAGATTGTTTAGATCATATCATAATGATCATATAGATCGTTTAGATCGTTTGGATCAGTTTAGATTGGTTTGGGCCAAAATGGGAACCTGAGGGGTAAAGGGTGGCATGTGTGGGCCCTACAAACCCCCTGTTGACCCTGGCCTTTCCACGTGGGCTTTCCATGTATACGACGCACTTTAATATAGTCAGTTTGTCATGGCCCAGCGCGAGGAAGAGTTGTCGTTTATTAAAAGTATTGCTGACCTTGAACGGGAACTTGGAGAAATAGATTTTCCGTGGAATGATATCTGCCCGTTAGAAATCATTCAATGGCTTGAATGTTTTAGTAAATGCCATCGAACATCAAAGGAACTGATGTTAATGACAATGTTGTTTACAACAAGTGCGTTGTTGGGGCATTCCGTTGTCAAAATATATGACAACGATCCATTCGACGAGAAGGCGAACCTTCACTTCATTATAACTGGGCCTTCAGGGATCGGGAAGTCGCCTGCCGCTCGCCATGGTTGTCAAATGCCACTGACGGGACACTTGGAACCGAAAGTTAACAAGGTGATCTGGACGGACGAACCAACAGAAAGTGGGTTATTTAATTTTTTTGTTAACAACGATGTTGTACCCATCCTCTGCGTCGACGAAGCGACAGAGTTTTTGAGGAGAACAATCCTTAATAAAGGGAGGAAAGGTTTACTAGAGATGAGCCGTCTTTGTAAGCTATACGACGGAGATTCGTGGTTCGTGATAAAAGGGTCGCAAGGGAAGAGGAAAGGTGTAAAGGAAGCACGCTGCGCATTCTTGGCGCTTTGCACAGCGAACGAATTCCTCAAAGATATCTGGCCCAAAGCAGTTTCCGCCAAGAATGGTTTTCCTGACCGAATACTATTTATGTATCAGTCAGAACAGGAAAAAGCGACTCTGACCGAGGTTGGCGAAAACTTAGGAAAGCTGAGGGAGGAATTTGGCGCACTCCAATCACCCAACGGCGTCTTCGAAGATATTTTTGTTCGCCACAATGGCGAGCATAAAATCACCTACACGTTAGCCACTGAAGCTAGAGAGGTATTCGCCAAACATGTAGACGAAGTAATTCCCAGCCAAAGCACCGAAGCACGATTCCAGTCCCAGTGTAGCCATAAGACCGACAGGAATATTTTGAAGATCGCACTCAATCAACATGTCCTTTACGACCGCATCTCAAAGGTTCTAAATGGTCAAGCTGGTCCAGTGCCAAATTTAGTCCGCTCTGAAACCATGGGATATGCAATCGCATTAGTGGAGTTTCTTAAACGGCAAAGGGCGATATCAGAGATTGTAAGTACATATTATAATTTATTTTAATGAAATGCAGAGGATAACCTGGGACTGAGCTAACTTATTTACATCTAAAATGTTAAATAATATATTAAAAAACATTGTTTTTTTAATAAGATGTAGGTAATTAAAACCAACACTAGAGTATTTGAAGAGGAAATACAATTAGCATAATTTGCCTCAACTTGCCTAGGGCTAAGGGTTAGGTGTGCACTATTATCTTGCTCAAGGTACCGGTTGTTGACAGATGACCTACAGCGAAGTGTTGTAAATAAATACAAGAGGCATGATAAAATACAGTGAAGGATCAGAATAAATTTGCATAAAGTATTGTAATGTGTATATAAAACATTGGGTGCCAAGAATATCCTAGGAATAAGGACGATAAACTACAGTTAACTACGTAGTTTATGTCTGCACATACACATTAGTGACAATGACATTACAATACTTTATGATGCATCTTTATTCTTACCTCAAGTGGGGGAGTGCTGAGTAGAGAGCCTGGGTATGAGGTTGCTGGTACCTGAGCAAGATAATCTTAACATTACCCTGAGCACTGCCAGTGCCAATTCTGTTAATAAGTAGTGCTGATGTTTTGAGAAAAGGCCCTTATATATATATATATATATATATATATATATATATATATATATATATCTTTTAGTGTGTTAATATAAAAGAAAACACAAGTGTGTCAGTCGGGATGATGGAAATGGAGGTAAAGAGGCGACTATTGGTGGTGCCTGGCCCTTTCTGCTCAAGGAAAAGGCTATACAATTCAATTTCTTCCACAGACCGGCCAAGTTCCCAAAAAGTTGAGTTGGCAATGGAGAGTTTGAAAGAAGAGTTATTGGGTGTGATTGTGAAGGTTAGGCGAGGTGTATTTTTTTATAAAGTCTTCCCTCATATGGTAGATGTCACTTCACTGGCCAAGTATGGGATTTCCAGAGAAGAGTATAAAGACACCTACTTTTCTGAAGACCCATTGATCACTCCTGCTCAGAAACTGTACATGGAGAATCACCATCCAAAAAAAGATGAATATGATTTCCTTGATGCTAATGGTAGCATAAAATCTATTAAAGTTTATTTATTACCACTACCTTTTTACCAGATAAAAGGATTATTGAAACATTTTCAAAATATGGTTAAATTTTAGTACTTCTAAGTATGTAGACTGTTAGTATGTTGTTTATTAGAGCAAAATTTTGTTGTATCCTTTATTGTTCAAATTGGTTACATTTAAATTTTTAATAATATATTATGTATAAGGATATTGATAAGTAACTAATTTCATGTGAAAACTGTAATTGCATGTTTTAAACAAAATTAGCCTCCGATCACAGACAATGGTGGTTTTTACTCACAACCGGTTATTATACCATGCCTAAAATAAACGGTCGGTTAAGAAAAAAAATCCAAAGAACGCGTGCTGGCGTAACCTTTGCCGCATTTGCATATAGGCAAATCTTGACAAGACATGTTTTGAGCAAAAGCCCTTCAACAGGGAAACTTTTCAGTTTGCTCTGATGAAGGGGTTTTGTTCAAACATCAGCAAATTGGCAGTTCACTACCTTTTCATTCTTTCATCTTATATTAACACTGCCTATGCAGCACTAAAACTTTTTTGAGTACTGTATGTAATCATCTTATTAGGCAATCTACAAGTACAGTAGTTTGAAGAAAACAAGTCATAAATATTTTCATCAAACGTACTGGGTCTGTTATTTCCCACAAATAGTCTTGTGCTCTGTTAATATCCACAAAGTGCATAATTATAATTTGCACGTAATTATATGTTTTGCAGCACACCGTGGATGACCAAATTTCCACGGAAGGCTTTTTAAATGTTGTGTGTCAATTTAAAATGGAAATAGCGCAACAAAATCGAGTTTATATCTCGTCACAAGGTTGGCAAGATAAAAATTTCACTTTACCCTGCTTATGATGTCACATGCATATCGAAAATAATTCCAAGATGGCGGACAGCACGCTGTCTTTGGTCGAAATATTTCCGAAACCAAAACAGTCTAATCTCTGTAAAATTAAATATTAATTGTTCTGTTCTTTCAGTTTGCAAGATCTTTTCCTTTATGTTCTTACTATGCATATTTCTATTATGAAATTAGTTTTAAAATATTGTTATGATATACATCTACTATTAACAGTTTTTGATAACTTATAATTCTTTTCCTTTTATATAAACGTAAGCTTTAATAAATATAATAAATTATACAGGAATATTAATTATACACGAATTTTGTGCATTGGACTGCCTGAAAATTTGTGACACTGTACCGGTATTAAAATATATTTTTTGTTATTCTGTTGGGGGAAAAAAAGTTGTGATCTGTTCATTAGTGCCCAAGCACTGTGCCATTGGTGCTGAACAGGCAATTGCGCAACAAAAACCTTGCTGAAGAAGAATAATTAAGACAATATGTGTTTATACATATGACTCTTTTGGCAATAAGATATGAAAATTGGTCAAAAATGGACAACAGTGTAAAAAGAAGTTGCTGCATAATTTTTTTTATTTAAATGGAAACACCTGCCAGGTATAAGTGCTGGGTGACCTGGCTGAACTGTGGTGTCAATGTCATTGTATGCCGAAAAATCAGTGATTACAGTATAAAACTCATGTGAATAACATTCAAATCAACCTTATATTTCAAAACTATATCCCCTATCCATATACAGTATTTACAACCAGTTACTGCTAAGCTCCTGCTTTAGAGTCGTCCTGAACACTATGCGGTCTCTTAAAATGAAACCTACTTTTGTTTTAATAACCGCTAAGGTTGGATGTACTATGTTACTGTTGGTATGTCCTACAACCTTAAGAAACAACTCATGTACTCTAGCATAGTCAGGATCAGAATCATCATCAACAATAATATCAACAATTTGTTGAGGAATAAAATGTTCATAGTCTGTCCATTTTGCAGGTGCATGAGGTTCACCTTTTGTTTGCATAAATTCCGATGAAGAGTTTGGGGTGTTGTGATGTCTCTTTCTTTTTCGTTCAGTTTTAATAGTTAGTTCAGCATTTTTCTTGCCATATGGGTTGGCACAATTAATACAGCGGCAACCAACATGGCAACTTCCAAAACTCTGGAAACACTTACACCTTGATCCATAGGAATGACAAAATCCTTTGCTTTTGTCACGAGCTGCACCACGTCCACAGCTACATGTTGGATGTTCTTGTAACACTTTTTTGCTATCTTCCACTGCTGCGCATTCTTCACCTATCAGTACATTTACAGGTATCACTGCATCATAATGGCCTTTTCCACTGTTGTTATAAGCAACATATAAAGGTACTGAAGATAAAGGTGCAGTCCTAGGGACAAGAGGTACCACAGGATAGCTGCCAATTGATGCAAATGCAACAATTGTGCAATTAAGAACATTTGCCAGTGCTAGTAACACTCCATTTCCCAGTTCACAATCAAAGAAGCCAAGCTGCAAAAAACATTGAGCCATTTCTTCATATGATTCTTTAGATGAATTAACTAAAAACATTGAATAGTCAGTGCTGTGCTCACTTAAAAATTCTTGAACAACTAGTGATCGGAGAAGAATAACTCTATCCATAACATTTTGCCCAATGAAAAATCCCAAGGAACTTAAATGAGAACAGATGGTTTTCTGAGTAGCATCCTGAAGAAAGCTTTCTATCCCATGAGAAACAGCTAAAAATGAGCAGTCCCCGTTACCTGGAACTTGTTTTCTTTTGAAGCCATAGTTTCCAAGTATCCCATCTAGATGTTGCTCTGCTGTAGTTTTCTCTCCTTGGCCATCACAAACTGGGTTAGAAAACATAAGCAAAATAGAGGGTGAATGAATCCAAAAAATGTTGTTAGCAGTAATAGGTGCTTTTGCCTTTGCATAGGTATCAGTGGCTACATTAGCCATCATTTTTGCTTTAACAATAATATTTTCAATATCCCTCTTGCTAATTTCAGTCTCATCATTATCAGAGCCGGAAGAGTCTAAATTGTTTTCATCATTCTCCACAAACGAAATATTTTCTAAATGTGCCGATGTTTCATATGCACTTTGTTTGATTTCTTCAGATGCGGAATTTATATGTACACCTATACCAAATCTTTCTTCAGATGATTTACCATCTTCTGCCAAGAATTGTTTATACCACTGGTTTATTGGAGTAACCCTTTTTGCATTCCTTCCTTTCTCATCAGCATGATAGTTTTTATCCATGTGAAGGTAAAATATTGTTGCTAAAAGAGCTACAGCCAGGCATATGCCAACACGACTTTTATTCAGCCATTTTCTGATCTTCCGATGTAATCGCTCATTTCGGTTTGTTCCAATGCATGGGGGAATACTTGACAAACAGCCTGATTTAATATGAAGCAATAATTTGTCTACAGCATCAATTGCAGCTTGAGGTAAAATTTTAATATTATCAACTTCCTCAACTTTCCACTTGTCAACAAATTTTAGTACATTACTTTCCATTACCTTTTTTTCAGGTGTAACTTCTTTTCTTGTTTCGCCAGTATCACCAGCACCACAAAAGCATAGTCGCAAATCTTTAATCAATTGCTTTCTCAATTGTCTGACCAAAGCATTGTTCTCTCTTTTTGGAATGTTTTTGATCACTCTTTGAATTGCATGAAAAACATCTAATTTCACTGGAATATTTGGACCAAAAATTCCATTTATTGCATTTCTTAGAAGGCAGCAATTGTCCACAACAATACCTTGAATTTGATCACATTCTCTACAATTATCATACCTCTTCTTCAGTCCTTGTAATAAATTTTCAACTCTTGTCATTGCTGTACCCTTTGTCAATTGCCATCCAAGGATGTCACTTTCTTCATTCATAACAATAAAGAGGCTGTCATACATCTTTACCCACAAACCATTCATCCAGTAACCAATATTCGCAGCAACTTTAAATGTATGGTCAAATGAAATCCATTTTCCTTTCTTTTGGCTCATATGATCAGTATACATGTGCTCTGACTCAATAAACGCTCTTATGAAAATGCTTGATATAAGTTTTCGACCAATGAACTCCTTGTCAATTTCAAAAACCGGAAAAGCACAAAAATCAAGATTGTCACAGGCTGATTGTCTGAGATATGACTCGTAACACATTTGAGAATTTTGTGACTGGTGAAGGTTAATAAGCATATTTTCTATGTCTTGAATACTTATCCCACTGTGGATGCTAATGGAGATGTAATTATACAATTCTCTTGTAACGCCAGCTTTATGAAATAAAACAAAAGGTATCCTAAATAACAATTTTTTAACATCTTCTAGTATTGAAGGATGGTGAGATAAAACTTGATGTTGATTATCGCAAAGATAAACTGATGAAACAAGTAAAACCTGTTCTTGAATACAATAAAGTTTCCTCGGCATGTCCCTTTCAGTTTTACCGTCCTTCCATTTCCAAAACCTCAACACCGACTGACATATCGGGCATTTTAATGGATGGCAACCACTCTTATACACTGGCAGGATAATAGGATTCCATATAATTACTGAAGGTATAAACTGAATATTTGACGTCAATGAAACAACTTGATCTGACGGTGCAGTCGGGGCTAGCGAGGAACGATAATTTTCAGCATTAAATCTGCTTACCATTTGGTTTGGACAATTCTCAAACGTATTGATACATATCCTGACAAAGCTCATCCAATCCGCCGGATACCTTACACAATTTGAAAGCGGATAAAACGCTATAAGAATGATCACATGTATATAAAGACTGGCAGTGAACGCCATGTTTGTTACTTTCCGTGAAGGACTGGGTACGAACGCGAAATAAGCGCCCTTTAGCTGGGCTCTGGGAACGAGATTGGCAGCCCTCGGCGCAATCTCGTACCCAGCGCCTGCGATCCTTTTGGCTACTACCAAGAATCAGAGGCTCTGGGAAACTCCGATGAAACTCGTCATCTGATTGGTTAGTTTAAAAACAGTAAAATTTCAAATAGTGTGCACGTTGCTAACTTGTTTAATCGATTTCTCGACGTTCTGTAACACATAATTATACACGAGAGACCCAAAATATAATTGAACACATGAAATAATTCAAAACAGCAAAAATCCCGACAATTTACAAGTTAAAACTATTATTATTGTCGCTTCATCGCCAAACAAACATCCATCGTCTGACTCGTCTCGTAATTCTTCGCAGTTTCGTCTCAGAACTTTAAAATTATATTAGAGAATACAAGGTCGATGTAGTTTAGCCAAAATTCCTGGCAAAAAGTACAATTTCTTACCTGAGCGGCTGAGCCGATTACTGCCGAGTGCTGACGGCGACGCGGACATTTAAAACACACTCGTCAAATCGTCTGGTTGACGATTTTGAGAAAAGCGAAGAAAGGCCATTTGTATCAATTGTATTGTCGAGAGCTTTGTAAAACATGTTGGGCCTTTTTTCGGTAAACAAATATTTTTCCTGGTCTTCGAACAAGCGAACGATCGTCGATGATTGTTACAAATTATAGGGAACTGGGAACCAGAGGACTGGGAACAAAAACCCAATTTTGGGGTCTTTTTCATCGGAGTTTCCCAGAGCCTCCGTTCCTTGGTAATGACCAAAAGGATCGCAGGCTCTGGGTACGAGATTGCCCTCGGCGCGGCTGGGGCAATTTGGCTCTGGGGACGAATTGTAAACGATCTATATGATCTAATCTAAATGATCTAAACGATCTATATGATCTATATGATCTAAATGATCTATATGATCTAAATGATCTAAACGATCTAAATGATCTAAACGATCTAAATGATCTAAACGATCAATATGAAATATATGATCTAAACGATCTATATGATCCAAATGATCTAAACGAAAATTGATTTGAATATCCTATGCCTAACATACATAACTACTTTCAATTATCCATGTCATTAATATGTACCACAACCCAAAAGGGTCAACACAAAACTGTGACGTCACCTGTGAAGTGGTTATAATAAATAACAAATTGTGACGTCACCCGTGACTTGGTATATGGAGCATCAACCGCACAGGGGAAAAAAAAATACCAAAAAAGAAAAAAATCCAAAAAAAACAAGGTGGCTGGTAACGACTGCACAGTCGGCGCATTTTTGCCCGCACTCTATATTTTGCACTCGTAATTTCAATTGCTATACAATTACTTTGTGCTAAATTTTAGGGTCTTGTTATACTTCTTGAAAGAAGTTTTTTTATCTAATATGGCACAAACGTGAAAGAAAGAAACAGCTGAGGCTTTTTGCTGTCGGAAACATTGGAATTTAATTTCCGAACATTGAAAAATCTCCAAGCGAAAACGTGAGGCACGTACGGTGCGTTGTTGGCCCAATGTCAAGATCACGAAGAACGTGAAGTACTATTTCAAAAACGCAGAACGAGTTTTTGAAATGGCTTCTCAAATGAAAGACAATGAACCAATGAGCCACCGTTGTGGGACTTGTGGATGTTTTGTGATACAATTTTACTCAATCGTATCGTGTTTCCTGTTTAATTAACATAAATGAAACCCTAGTGTTTGATGAAGAAACAGATCAAACACTAGTGTTTGATGCAGTGCTTTACCGTGTTTCACAGCCCATTCACGTGACGGAATGGAGCTGTCTAATTGAGTAAAATTCTCATGAATTATTAATGAATTTGAGAAGTGAATGTCAACATCGGTTACTTACAGATACTGTAGCGCACACACGAACTTCCAACAAGGGAGCTTGTTTTCTTGCTATGCTTTTTATTATATATATGTATACTCACGTTCCTATATATACTCCATGCTACCTATTTATTATTAAATGAACTTACTTATTTTATTTCTTCCTCTTTTTCTTCATCGTTTCATATGAGGGAATAACGACGATTCCCAATCGCAATTCATGGCATGGCCGTTCAGTACTGTCTCTTTATTTACATTGTATGACGGCTTCTGTGCTTCCTTCAGTTGAGCGTCTTTTCGTTACAGTAACCAATTTTAAAAATGTGGCCAAAAAAGTCCCTATGCAAGGGGGCAAAATTAAAAAAAATAAATTACAAATAATTAAAAAGAAAGCAACTTAACTGTCCATCTTCTTCATTTACTTGTTTTGCTTCCAGACATGACCAAAGTGCAAAGAACAATAAATACGTGTGGACATAAGAACTTTTAACGAGCAGCTTGATTTCTGCCCAATGCTTTTTATATTTACTCACGTTGCCATATTATATACCTCCCAGGCTGCCTATTAAATGAACTTACTTCGCTCTTTTTCCTTCCTCGTTTCATGAGGGAATCACATGACCATCCCAATTGCAATTCATGGCATCGCCGTTGAGTACTGTTGGTTTACATCGGTTGATGACGGCCGTCTTCACTTCCTTTCAGCTTCATTACATTCACCTGAAATATCCCGCCCATGAGTTTTTGCCCTTAAATAATATGCGCGCCTAACATTTCGAGTTTCATGCCGATGTGCCTGTTTCAATGGATGCCAAAAAAAATTGCGTTCATGCAAAACGCGTCTCGTCAGAAACACTGGGTAGCCCACTCTGATACTTCGCTAATTTTTGGCATCAATTTGTCTCGTTTTACAAACCCGTCAACCATATAAATATTCTTGCACATATGGATGAACACATATCTATAGCACCACAAATGTTTTTCTACTGAAAGTATTATGGGTTCTTATTTTACAAGGATGTCTCCAACAGATGTTTATCAAAAAAGAGCAACAGACAATCTTGCGATCATCCAAAAAGTTAATTAACAAACATATATTTAAACAACTATAACGTGAATAGACAAAAGGATTAGGGTGGGATGGGCGGGCTGATCTTATTGAACCTTCGGAGCCGTGTGTTATCCCTGTGGTAACTTTTCTGACACCCCTAGCTTAAAACTCGTAAAGACTAAGGGATCGATATAGGCCATGCTTTCACAGTTTGTATTCATACTGAAAATCAAAATCAAGTGAGCTTTTACCCTTTTGTTCTACATGAGATTTCCGTTCTCATTGAGCTCACCTTAGGACACCTGCGTTATCATTTGACAGTCGTGCCGCCCC